>PVJS01021058.1:0-31910 GCA_004027185.1 Glis glis
TGGGAGTCATGCCCCCTGGGTGGGTGAGGTCACCTGGATTGAAGAACAATCAAGTCTCTCCTCAGATAGCCGTTGGCTATAGAAATGTATAGCACTCTTTAACAACAAGTCTTAATCGTCCTGTTTGGTAAAGCTTATACCTCTCAAGGCTGTATTTGCATCTACGAGCCTGAATACAAAGAAACGGCTCCCGACAGGGAAGTACACCAGGAGATGTATGCGTGTATGTTTATAATACATCAAACCCCACTATGATGTATATTTGCAATGTACTAATAAAAATAAAATAAATTAAAAATAAAGTATTATGAGGTAGTAAATGGGTAGTTGAAGATGCAAACCACTCCATTTGTTATATAGCAATACAAGGTGGGAAACAAAAATAGCTGAATTTTGACATGAAATAGTCTTTTCCTGTGCTATATTGTATACTGACCAGAGAGGAAAAGAAAAAAAAAAGAGAGATGTGAGCTTTGCGTAAGCAAATTCAAGCTCTAGGAATTTCTGTAGAACTGAATCTGTTTAGGTTAGGGAGCCTTGCTTCCGTTATTTAGTAAACATGGCTGCCTGAAGAAACAGTGGACAGTGAAGACAGAATCACTTTGCCAGTTTTCTTTTGAATTTGTTTTTGAAATGCTTTTTCTTAAGTTATTTTCTTAATCCTTAAGAAGGTCCAAGAGACTGGTATCCACCCAAAGTAGGAGCATGACGATGCATTTTGAATGTAGCTTTTATAAGTTTACTTAGCTCAAACCTTCATACCCTAAATCTAAACGCCTCTTAAAAGGTCTAGTGGTGACAAATCAAGCAGACAGAATTGGAGGCTTTTCATTTTCTCTCTTCTCATAAGCACACAAAATAAACATCCACACACAGATTGATTATTTCTCAGAGAAAGTCAGAAACTAGTTGAGGAACTAGTATACACTGGGCAACTGAGAAAATATCTACATTGAAGCAGGCAAGAGAAGCTGAGATGCACTCATGAGCAAGCACCACCCCAGACTCAGCACCTTACAGTCAGGAAGGAATCCCAGCTTTCATATTCTCCCAAGAAGTAATGGGTTGGGCCACACATAACACACTGACTTTTATGGTTCCTCCTGAAGGGCTCAGATCTTAAGTCACCTTGTTCTGGGAGTAAAAGGGACTAGGCATTCACAAGTCTTCCTAGGCCACAAAAAAATAAAGAGATGGTTTAAATGGTCATGTTAACCTGTCCAATAATAATACCCCTATGATCAATAAACAGAGAATGGGCTGAAACACTGAGTTTTAAGTCTCTCCCTGAAAGATGTTTGTCTGCACACTTTTCTAGCTGAGACTCAGGCTTCTGACTAGCCTACATCTGGACTCCAAGGGCATAGTTAAACAAGACATCTATGAGCCTGAACAGGAGTATGTAATTTCCTGCACTTTCTTAATCAATCTAGTGATTAATCTAACTCTTCACATTCACTCTGAAAAAATTTTGTGCATGCATGCCTCCCAAGTTCTACAGCTCCTATCCAAGGGACTAGTTCCCTAATCACCTAGCTTTGTAATTTGACAGATCTCTACATTTGTGTCTTTCTAGACCACATAGGACAAAGAGGCAGTTTGGAAAAAGTGTACTTTCTGAACTCTCAGGCTCAGTGGGTACAATCTTAATATGAGTGCAGGCATTTGACACTGTTCCTTTCTTTAGTCTAATGCAAAGTAAGTGAATGATAGACTCTAGTTCTTAGTTGCTTTCTAAAGATAGAAAGAACTGGACACACATCTAACACCCCAGTTGTTCCAGTTGCATCTCATTCAAGATGGGCACTGACAGGACTTCTCATATTCAAATATGCTTGGGAAAAATGAAAATACATACAGCAATTTTAAAAAGCACCAAGGTTTAAAAGGAGCCTACAATCTCTGTTCAAGCTGACTTGTGAGGTCCATATCCTACACAAAGCCAGTCTGATAAGACTGGGAGAGGCAGTTGTCTTATAATGTAAAGAAACCAACAGAAAGGGTCGAGAACAATGAGTAAACAGGGAAGTATGTTTCAAGCCAAAGAGCAAGATAAATTTACAGAAACTAATTCTCATGCAATTGGAGATATGTGATATACCCAACAGAGAATTTAAAAGATGTGTCATAAGATACTGACCTATGTCAGCAGAGCAATGCATGAACAAACTGGGAATCTCAACAAAGAAAAAGAAAATAGAAATAGAAGTTATAGCTCTGAAGAATACCTGAAAAATTCATTTCAGAGGATTAACAATATGCTATATCAAGTGAAAGAAAAGATCAGCAAACTCAAGGACAGATCAATGGAAATAATCCAATCTGAGGGACAAAAAGGAAAAAAATTAAAAGACTAAAATAACTTTAAGGGACTTTTGTGACACAATTAAGCAGAATAATACATATATTTTTGTGAGTTTCAGGAAGAGGAGAGAGAGAGAAAAGAACAAAAAGCTTATTCAAAGAGATAATAGCTAAAAAATTCCCAAACGTGGGGATAGAAGTAGAAGTCTGGATCCAAGAAGTCCAAAAGACAACAATGAATCTGAAGAAATTCAAATACATTATGCTCAAATTGTCAGAAAGTTATAGAAAAAGAAAGTATTTTGAAAATAGCTAAATAATATTGACTTGTGACTTACAAGGGAGTCATCATAAAACTATAAACAGATTTTTCAGCAGAAACATTTCAGTCCAGAAAGAAGTGTAAGTCTTTAAGTCAAAAATTATCTCTAAAGACAAGAATATTACACAATGAAAAAAAAGTCAATTCAACAGGAAGATCTAACTACTATAAATATATATGCATCCAATATCAAAGCACCTAAGCATATAAAAGAAAATATTGATAGATCTGAAAAAAGATATATATAGCACTGCAATAATATTAGGAGACTTTAATATTCCACTTTAAATAATATATAGGACATATACACAGAAAATAAATAAACAGTGAATTTTAGTAAGACTATAGTCCAAATGGACTTAGCTGATACATACAGAACTTTTCATCCAACAGCAGAATACATTCTTCTCAAGCAAGTAGAGAGCATTCTCCAAGACAGATAACATGTGATGTTACAAAATAAGTCTTAATAAATATAACCATCAAGATCATACCAAGTATCTGGTTTTCTTATTTTTTTGCTTATTTGTTTTTATAGTTTTATTGATACATTGTAAGGTATACATCACAGTAAGGTTGAAAGTGATACAAATATAAATACACACATCACTTGGCATATTTCCCCCACATCCCACCCACCTCCCACCTTCTCCCTCCCCACATATGTGAGGGAGATTGGTAGTTGATACCTTCCTACATGGACATAGCATTTTTTTTAATTATTTCCTTCCTCCTTTTCCTCTCTCCACCTCCCTCCCCTAATCCCCTTTCACTATTTTACTGGTCTTTCTCCTCATTCATTTGAAGGTCCTTTATTTCCTATTTTATCTCTAGTTTCCATTTATGAGAAAAAAACATACCACCTTTGACTTTGTGTGACTGGATGATCTCACTTATCATAATATTCTCTAGTTCCATCCATTCTCCTGAAAATGACATAATTTATTCTTTATGGCTCGGTAAAATTCAATTGTGTGCATATTTTCTTTACAACACACACAAAGGTAACTATGTAAGGTAATGAACATGTTAACTTGCTTGACTAGTAATCATATCATTATTTATATGTATATAGAAACACCTTATTGCACACTTTAAATACATGTATAATAAAAATAAGAGGAAAAGAGATACCAAAATATTAAGTTACATAAACCATTCTGATAATACCTCCATTTAGTCATTTATTCTTAAATTGATTCTTACAACATGAATGTTATCAGAATCCATTATAAAGTTAGCACTCTATTTCAAGGGTGCAGGCAATGGACTTGTTCTGTAATCCTGCTATGATATGGAGAAATGAGCATTGCTATGGGGTAGAACCATATCATAACATGTAAGTACACAATCAGTACTTATTATATGAAGGCCGTATACTGAATGCTTTGTGAGTATTGTGTTTGTAAAGCGATTTGTAGTAACACATTAGAGGATACTACGATTGTCTCAATTTTATATATAAGAAAACTGAGAACCTAGAGAGGTTAATTAGTTTGTCCAGTGTCATATAGCCACTAAACCACAGACCAACAACTTAATCACAGACTGTTTTTATACCATCATGTTAAACTGCGACATTTTGTGGCTTTGCCTGAGACATAGGTGCTGTAAAGCAACTATCCCAAAAATTTCTTCCAAATTATAGTATGCATTATCATTATTCAAGAGGCCTAGTGTTCAGCAGGAGATATAAGATATTAAAAAGTAATAGTAATATACCACTATATGGTAAGAATTATAATTACTACAAAAAATCTAATGAGAAATGAGAGGATGGACCCTAATAATAAATTCACTGAGTGTCTACTGGGTCTGCTGTGTGCCAGATACATGCATATACCTTTTCTGCAATTTTGGAATTTCAAAAAGCTCTGAGAATCATACTTTTTAAATAATTAATTTAGCAATGAAACCTGACCTGAAATGATGTAAGGCAATTTATAGTCTGTATAAATTTATCCCCACTGATATTTCACTGCAGAAATATGACTGCGTCTGAATTTGAGATGCTGTCCCAGATCCCACTATAGAGCTGTTAAATATTACATCGTGATGCACTATTCCACCTTTCCAAAAGAAAAACTTCCCTGTCTCCCAAGGTGTATCTGGTTCCAAGTTTTCTAGTCATTGACTTTGGACCTGTTGCATCTGTGCCTGAGAAAGTCACAAGTGTCAGTCAGGGTTTAGAAATGCACGGTCATTATCAGTGCAAAGGTACAAGGGAATTACCAAAGAAAAATAAGATCTTACACAATTGCCAGTGTTGTTGACAAAACAATGTTCTGGAAGGTGGAATTAGAATTTCAGAAAAGAGAGGAACTAGCCAGCCCTCCAATTTTAAGAAAGGGGAGCTTGCAGCAAAGTTTATAGGAAATGGTTGCCTCTGTGGGCCTGAAGAAAAATGTGTATTACTAGGACTGGGGCTACAAGTAGAACTCGTTTTGCTCCCAGAGTAGAGGAGAGAGAGAAGCTTCAAATCATCAGGAACCTCTTTGTCCATCTGAGAGCAGAACCTTTTAACCAGTAATTAATACTCTTCTCTTCTGCCTCCCAAATCTTAAGCAAGTCTTGGGCCAACTATATCCTGAAACCATAAAGAAAAGGGAACTAGGAAACATAATTCTCAGCTTAATCAAGCTGTCAAGAGAACAACCCAACACAACTTGGCATGAGACAGGAAATGACAGATCTGAGAGTAAAGCCAGTAAGTTGTGCAAGTGCAGTGTCAGATCCTGGGGTGTGTGTGTGTGTGTGTGTGTGTGTGTGTGTGTGTGTGTGTGTTACTGGAGATTTAACCCAGATGCATTCCACCTCTGAGCTACACCCCTAGACCTGTTCTATTTCTTATTTGGAAGCAAGGTCTTGCTTGGTTGTTGAGAGCCTCACTAAATTGCCAAAGCTGGCTTCAAACCTTTCAGTTTAATGGATTCATTGCTTTGTTCTCTCAAGGAATTTAAGACCACCGAACAAGGAGAACCCAAGGTTATAGAGACAGAAAGCAAAAAATTTTTTTCTAGTGGATTATTAGGTAACAGTGACAGGTTCCAGTTCCATTTCTACCCCTATATCTGAGAACCATGAATGCTAGCTACAGCAAAAGCAATGTCACATACTGGTTGCTGATTTAGAGTGCCCACTGCATTTTGGAGGACATATCCCCAGTCCTGCAAGATGTTACTTTGCAGCTAGCACCATAATCAAGCCTTAAGAAGTCCATTCCAGCTTGTTGCAGTAGCACATGCCTGTAATCCCAGTAATTGGGAGTCTGAGACAGGAGGATCGCGGATTTGAGACCAGCCGCAGCAACTTAGTGAGACTCTGTTTCAAAATAAAAAATTTTAAAAATAATAGAGTTGGGGGTGTAGTTCAAATGTAAAATGTCCCTGGATGAAGTCCCCACTACCCCCCAAACATAAAGAAAGAAGGAAAGGAAAGAAGGAAGGAAGGGAGGGAGGGAGGAAGGAAGGAAGGACTGAAAGAGATTTCACTGTTTTTATAAAGCCACTGAGTTCAAGGTATTGAGGAACATATTACTATGACCAGTGAATTCCAGGAGCATGAGCCCATTGCTTTACTTCATCGATTGTAAAATCAGTTCTTGATCAAAGGCAGTGTTGTATGAAATTCTGTGATGCGCATAAGCCATTCTGTTTGTCCTCGGAGAGTGCTTTTGGCAGAAAGCTTGTGGTCAGGGTTAGCAGATCCAAATACAGAGTAAGTTCTGTTTCAGTGAGAACAAAGCACTTGTCCCAAATCAACCTGCCTTCAAGTAGTTGACAATTCCCTTTGTGCAAGAAATTCTATATCTGTCTCATTCTTTTTTCTGACTGCAGACTCTCAGAAGGTAATGTCGGCTGATCCACTCCCACCTCTCAAAGCTCCCCGATTCCTGTAGCTAATTCTAATCTGGAACGCTACAGGGAGAATTCTGAAAAAAAAAAAAAAAAAAACATATTTCCAGTTCAACCAGCTCAGCAGGAGAACGATGTACCCCATCATGGAAGACTCTGGGGACAATCTTAACTGAGAAAAACAGGATTTAGCAAGCGAGGTTGAAAAAAGGTCATTTCAGTAAAGAAACTTAATATTCGCAAAGATACAGAAACTGAAAATCACAGGTTGTTTGGCAAATGGCAAGTGTTCAAAGATAGTTAAAATTTAAGAGATATTTGGGAGGGGTAAGAAAAAGAGCTAAAATAGCAATTTTTTAGTCACAGTCATAGAGAATCTTGAACTCCAAGTGACAGTGATTGGATTTTAAAAGGGCGGAAGTAAAGTTTTTAAACAGTGACAGGAGTACCTTAAGAACATTTCCACTGCAGTATTTTTTGGATGTACGGCATGAATGAGAAAAAGTCAAGTCTGTAGGAGGGAGACATTCTAGAAAAAAATCATTTCAATTTTCAGGCTTAAAGCGTTAAGTGTCTGACATAGAGAGTGACATTCTGTTTTCTCCTCCATTCATAACTAAAATTGTGAAATTGAAGCCTTGATTTTTTTCCTCCTTAACACATTTTTCAGGTCACTTTCTTCCTGGAAGAGTACTAATTTTCTCTTCCTCATTAAAAGTTATTGTTAAAATTATTGTAAATTAATTTCTACTAGTGTATGAATGGGTAATATTTTAATACCCTAAATATAAGCAGAACTTCTGCTTCTTAAATTTTCTTAAACCACAGACACCTCTGGGAATTTCACTAAAACTAAGAATATTCTCCTTAAAGGAAAAAAAGTCTACTTTGAATGTAAAATTCTGCAAATAATTTTAGTGGACTCATATATGGACTAAATCCCACACATGAGTCTCTGCAAGAATCATGATCTTGAGGTCAAATGTCCTTATCTAAAAGAAAAAGCCATTCTTTTGATATTTAAGCATCACTGTGTAAATGGAGACATTTTTAAGAGGAGTTTTGAAGAGCCCCTGAAATTATACTACTTAGCTAGACACCAATATCCATTTTGCCTATGAGAAATCTCATAGAATGCAGAAGTAGCTGAAGGCTGAAAGCCCATTAGCAACTTCTGAAGAAGCGTATTGCAGTGATGGTTAATAAAATGTATATATGTATATAGGAGTACAAATGAAGTTAATTTTGTTCTCCAGTAAATTCTTAGATGGTTTCAAGACTCAATCCTAGTTCGACTCCATCCCAGCCAAACCACACAGCAAGGACAGAGGAGAAGCTTGAAGAGGAGAAGCTTGAAGAGGGGCAGCGGAACCCTTCTTCTTTGGGAGAGGTCTCAGGGAGATCACCGATTGTGCTTTCCAACATACAATCCTAGTGCTAGTGACACACCTCTAAGAACATGCTGTGAGCTGTTCTCGGAGATAGGAGTGGAGCAGTGAGGATCAAAAGGTCCATCTTTCGACCTCACGTGCACATCTGAGCTCTGGCTGATCCAGGTTTGAGTACAGTGCTGTCAGGGAGCAGAGGGATTACTACATATCTATGCTATAGTTGTATGATAAGTTGTGTAATATATATTACTATAAAGGTCAATTTGACTTTACTAGCATAAAATTCTAATCAAAGGCAATCAGGATACTGCAATACACACTTTTTTTGGTTTATGGCACCCTCCCTTTACACTATAAGAACCCTTTGGTGACATTTAATTGAAACATAAAAAAAGCCACATGATGAGGGTTCAGAAAGGAGAAAAATAATAGAATATTCTTTATCAAATGCCTACTGAATTAATTAGAATCACTCTACTCAATGTGTAGTCCATGGAACAGTGCATCAACATCACTTGGAAACTTATTGCAAGTACAGAATCCTTAACCCCACCCCAGGCAGACACAAGAACTTGCAAACTACATTTTAACTAGATTCTCAAATGATGCCAAATCAGCATATAGCCTAAACTATACCAACAAAATTAGAAACACAGTGGCTTAAACACCACAGAAATTCATGCTTTTCCTACTGACCATCCCAATGAAGTGGGCAGTCTGGGGCAGGTGAGGAGGTTCTACAACACATCCAAATCACACTCTCCAAAGTACTATCTGCTTATCTCCCAACTACTCCCTAGCTTCCACATATGAGAGAAAACATCTGACACTTCACTTTCTGTGACTGGTTAATCTCACTTAACATAATGTTCTCCAAATCCATCCATTTTTCCTGAAAATGACATAATTTTATTCTTCTTTATTGCCGAGTAGTATTACATTGTGTGTATATCCCATAATTTTGTTATCCATTGATCTGTGGATTGACACCCAGGTTGGCTCTATAATTTCACTATTATGAATTGTGCTGCTATAAACATGGATATGCATGTTATTGTAATATTCTGATTTCAGTTCCTTTGGAAAGATACCCAGGAGTGCTATAGCTTAATCATATGGTGGATTCACTCCCAGTTTTCTGAGGAACCTCCACACTGATCTCCATAGTGACTGCACTAATTTGCACTCCCACCAACAGTGTAGAAGAGTTCCTATTTCCTCACATCCTCACCAGCATTTATTGTTATTTGACTTCTTGATGATTGCCATTCTGATTGGGGTTAGATCTCAGTGTAGGTGTAATTTTGATTTGCATCTCCCTGGGTGCTAATGATGTTGAACATTTTTCATGTATGTATTGGCCATTTGTATTTCTTCTTCTGTGAAGTGTCTATTTAGTTCAATTGCCAATTTCTTGATTGTGTTATTAGTTTTTTTTTAGTGTTAAGTCTTTTTAGTACTCTATACATTCTAGATATTAGTTCTCTATCAGAGGAATAGCTGGCAAAGATCTCCCATTCTATAGGCTTTCTTTTTAGACTCTTGATGGTTTCCTTTGTTGAACATAAACATTTTAGGTCAATGCTGTCTTATTTATTAATTCTTGTTTTAATTTCATGAGTTTTGAGGGTCTTATTGAAAAAATTTCTATCTGTGCCTATATGTTGGAGTGTTGGACCTATGTCCTTCTCTAGTAATTTCAAAGTCTCTGGTCTAATTTCCAGGTCTTTGATCCATCTTGAGTTGTCTCTTGTGCAGGGTGAGAGGTAGGGATATAATTCCATTTTGCTACAAATGGATAACCAGTTTTCCCAACACCATTTGTTAAAAAGGCTATTTTTCCCCCAATATATCTTTTTGGCACCTTTGTTGAAAATCAATGGGCTATAAGTATGGGGATTTGCTTCTGTATCTTCTATTCTGTTCCATTGGGATGTAAGAGGGACTTTAGATACTAGAGGAGAAACTCCAGTGGAGCTAGGGAGATGATCTGGGGGAGGGAAAAGGGAGAAGGAGAATTAACGAAGGAAACACTTCCATTGTAATTATGTACATATGTTAGAATACCAATGCCAATCACAATATACTGTATGGGGAAAGGGGAAGTGGGGAGGGAGCCGGGGGGAAGCTCACCAAGTGCTGTGTGCATGTATGTCACTATCACTATGAAATACATTATGATGTGAGACTATAATACACCAATAAAAGTATTAAAAGAAAAACCAAAGTGCTATCTGCTTAACATGTGGTAGGTGCTTTACATACTGGTTGAATGAATGAAAGGTGGGAGCGGCAGTTTTCTATGGCAGTGGTTCTCAGTCATTAGCTCGCATCATTACCACCTGGAGAGCATAGAAACACAGTTTCTGATTCAGTAGGTCTTAAGTGGGACCTGAAAATTTGCATTTCTAAGTTACATGCATTTCTAAGTTCCAGGGACCATGCTTTGTGGGACTGAATACAATCCGAGCCATGGTTTCTGTCCCCCTCCTCATGCTTCCCTTTCGCCCTTGCCCTGTGGCTTGGCTGGAATGGAGGCTTGATCTGGGATTGAGTCTTGAACCCATGTAAGAATTTACTTGAGAATAAAGTTAACTTCACTTCTCTTCCTATAGAAATATAAACCATGATTGTGGGATTCAATAAAATCCATCCTATCACCACGGAAGTCTGTTAACAGTTAAAACACGGGTATTGACAAAGGATGGTAATATTGCCCTTTGAAATCAAAGTCTATGCTCTTATATAGTAGATTCATGCTAAGATACTGCCTTAGTTTCTTGCCATATTTCTTAGATATCTCATCATTAAAGAATATTAGTACCTCACTTTTTTTTTTGCGGTACCAGGGATTGAACCCAGGGGCATTCTACCTCCGCGCTACACCCCCGGCCCTATTTTTTTATACTTTATTTTGAAACTGGTTCTCACGAAGTTGCGGAGGGCCTCACTAGGTAGAGAGAGAGAGAGAGAGAGAGAGACAGGGGGAGAGAGAGAGAGAGAGAGAGAGAGAGAGCGCGTGTGAGCTGAGGCTGGCCGCAAACCCAGATCCTCCGGTCTCTGCCTCCCAAAGTAGTGGGATTACAAGCGTGCGCCACCACGCCCGGCTAGTACCTCACTTTTAAGATTGCTTTGAGGATTAAATATAATTAAGGTGCCTGGCACCTGGAACACACACACACGCACACACACACACACACACAGTTACTATAGCTGTTATAATTATCACAACTATTTAGACGAAACAATTAGCAAAATAGATTATCTGAATTGTGGATAATCCATAGAAAATCTAATTGCAAGGTATAATTTACTCATTATTCATTCTCACTAAAATTTCACCAGTAGATATTTTCTTCCAGAATTATGTTCTACAAGTCATAAAACTTTGTTTCCTCCTACTGTGTACATATAAGTCACTATGTCGTTTGGTTCCATTTTTTTTGTGTGTGTGTGTGTAGTAGTGGGGATTGAATCAAAGAGCATTCTAACCCTGAGCTATACTCTCAGCCCTATTTCATTTTTTTTTTAATTTGAAAGAGGGTCTTAGCCAGGCGTGGTGGCGCACGCTTGTAATCCCAGTACTTTGGGAGGCAGAGACCGGAGGATCCGGGTTCGTGGCCAACCTCAGCGCACATGTGTGCACGTGCGATCTATCTCTCTCTCTCTCTCTCTCTCTCTCTCTCTCTCTCACCTAGTGAGGCCCTCTGCAACTTCGTGAGACCCGGTTTGAAAAATAAAGCATAAAAAAAATAGGGCCCAGGGTGTAGCACAGAGGTTGAACGCCCCTGCGTTCAATCCCCGGTACCGCAAAAAAAAAAAAAAAGAGGGTCTTGCTAAGTTACCACACACTGGCCTCAAACCTGTGATCTTCCTGTCTCAGTTTCCCAAGTACTGGGATTACTGGAGTGAGCCATCACACCCTGCACCCATTATTTTGCTTAAAATGTTATAACTGATGAGTTAGTCTATATGATATATAATTGTAAGATATTCATTGTGAAGTTCATTTTGGAGCCAGATAATTAAAAAGGTGCAAGCATAGGTCTGAAAGTCAGTTCACAGCCCCTTGCAATTATGATAATCTATTTTCAAACTTTTCAAGTTCAAGTTCTAAAACCTGAAAAGGTTTACATATAGAAATAAGGTTTAATAGTTAAAATTCATGAAGTATGCTAGAATAGTTTTACATACAATACCATTTGCAAGGTTCTTTATAATCACTTTTTTATCAGTGCCTCTTAATAAAACTTCTATAAAATAGGTCAGGAATATGTTCATAATTTTGCAAATGCAGACGACAAGGGACCTGCCTGGGGTTATACTGTGCAGTGGTAACTGCATATAAATCTGAGTTTTCAGACCCTAATATTCTGTACTTCCACACCCACCCACACCACATGACTATACTCTAAATTATTTATTTGAAACCACACTGTTACCTTAATGAGCAATGAGGGTGTTATAAAATTTTATGGATTTACGGATCCTAACCTAGTTTATATTAATAATACCTCACATTTTTATAGCACTTTATTATGTTCAAAGCCATTTCATATAATTTGCTCATTTGAGCTTAACACCCACACTAAGGAGGCACTGGACTCTCTAACAAGACGCTGTCTCCAAGATAACCAATTGCAGAGATGGTATGGTGGATCAGTTCCTACAATTCACTTTCTACCTTACCAGTGTCCTCTACTTTATTCCAAGAACCCATTTTTATGGTAATGAACATATAGAAAAATGATCCAACTTCAAATCAAAGGAAAAATAGTATTAATATTTCAATCTCTACATCATCTACCAATTGGATGAGTTTCTTAAACTCTCTGAGTTTATTCATTATTGAAACTGAGATTACAATTATCTTCATCTCATAAAGTCAATAAGAATATTAATGTGGTAACTTCTGAGGAGCCCCCAGTAGTGCCAGTACATAATAAACACTAGATGTACTGAGTGTGATGCCCAACTCTCACCATATTATCCTAAACCTTGGGCAAGCTATATAATATGTCTATGCATTCAACTTCCTCATCTGTAAAATGATAATAATAATTTCATATTATTTTCATGAGAATAAACATTGAATAAGAAAATATATGTAAAGAAATTTCAGCATGCATATTATATAGTATTTCCTTATTAAACATATTGCTTTTATTAGTATTCAAATTATGAAGTTTGTGAAATAATAAGAAATTGCGTACATACACACACACACACACACACACACACACACACCTCTGTCCCTAGTTCCTAACACAGCACTTTTATTTAACTGGGGACTGAAACCAGGGGCATTCTTCCTCCAATCTACTCCCCCAGCCCTTTTAATTAATTTATTTATTTATTTATTTATTTTGTGGTACTGGGGATTGAACCCAGGGGCATTCTACCTCTGAGCTACATCCTTAGCCCTATTTTTTATTCTTTATTTTGAATCAGGGTCT
Source organism: Glis glis (assembly GCA_004027185.1). Lineage (NCBI taxonomy): Eukaryota > Metazoa > Chordata > Mammalia > Rodentia > Gliridae > Glis > Glis glis. The sequence goes on from PVJS01021058.1 coordinate 13,328, forward strand.
CACTAAGTTACAGAGGGTCTCACTAAGTAGCTGAGGCTGGCCTCGAACCTGCGATCCTCCTGTCTCAGCCTCCCAAGTACTGGGATTACAAGCATGCACCACCACACCTGGCTGGGTGCTATTATTTTTAAACATATTTGTGTGTGTGTAAGAAAAACCCAAAGTATACTGTTATTATTACTGTATATTATTTATGTCTTTTAAAGAAGTTAAAAGAAGAGCAACAAGCCAGGCGTGGTGGCGCACGCTTGTAATCCCAGTACTTTGGGAGGTGGAGACCGGAGGATCTGGGTTCGTAGCCAGCCTCAGCTCTCTCTCTCTCTCTCCCTGTCTCTCTCTCTCTCTACTTAGGCCCTCCACAACTTTGTGAGACCCGGTTTCAAAATAAAGTATAAAAAATAGGGCCGGGGGTGTAGCGCAGAGGTAGAACGCCCTGGGTTCAATCCCTGGTACTGCAAAAAAATAAAAAAGAACAATATATTTACAATTCACTGAATTCATTTTCTTATTTGCCATATTTGGCTCTCTTCATCTCTTTTGTGGGCTCCTCCTAGTGTCATTTTATTGCTCTAGTATAGCTTTGTTACCACCTGCTTCATTTGTGTTGTTATTTTCAAATATATTGCATTGCTACATATCAGTTTCCACATTTCACTACATTGTTTTAAGGAATTTTTAACAATCAAAAGAAGAAAGGAAAATAAATATGCAAATCAATGTTTTTATAATTTTCTACATAATACTATTTCCAGCACTCCTTGCTTTTACACGAAAAATTCAATGTATTATATGATGTCACTTTCCTTTAACCTGGAGAAACTTGGCATATTTTGTAAGGTGGGTCTGCTAGTAACAAATTCTCTCAGGTTTTTTGGGGGGTATTTTATAGAAAATATCTATTTTATTTCTGAAAAAAATTGTTGAGAGATGGTTGACACTCACCCTCCCATTCCCAATGTCAAATAGCTTACAACTGTCTCCTTCCTTCCTTCTTTCTTTCCTTCCTTCCTTTCTTTTTTTTTTTTTGTACTAGGGATTCAACTCAGGAACATTCTACCTCTGAGCTATACCCAGGCTCTATTTTATTTTTTATTTTTGAAACAGGGTCTCACTAAGTTGCTGAGGCTGACCTCCAACCTGGGATTCTCCTGTCTCAACCTCCCAAGTACTGGAATCACAGGCATGCACCACCAAGTCTGGCTAGCTTCCATTGTTTGTGATGGAAAGTTCTACTATGAGGATTCTCTTGAATGTGCCATCATTTTTCTCTTTGCTTTCAAGATTCTCTCTTTTACTTTGTCTTCCAACATTTTAACTATGTTGTGTCTGGGTGTGTATCTCTGAGCTTATCCAATTTGGACTGGTGTTTTGCTGAGCTTTTAGGATATGGTGATTTTTTCTTTAAATCAAGTTTGGTTCATTTCAGCCACTATGTTCTTGAATATTTTATTTGTTCCCTTCTATCTCTTCTCTACTTTCTGTTCACATGTTAGTGCGTTTATGGCATCCCACATTTCTCTGAGGTCTTGCCCATTTTTCCTTAGTTATTTTTGCTCTGTGTTTTTCACATTATGTCATCTCTTTTTATCTGTATTCATGTTCCCTGGTTCATTCTTCTGCAACTTCAAATCTACTTTTGCACATTTTAGTAGTTTTCATTTCAGCTATTGGACTTCTCCAATTCCCAGATTTCCATTGCTTAAATTTCTCTCTTTATTGATAGTCTCCATTGGATGAAACATTATCATCATTCCATCCTGAGTCTTTGTAAATTGTTTCATTTAGTTCATTGAGGATATTTATAATAGTTGTCATTTAATCTTCAGTTGAAAGCTGAGTTTCCAAAACCTATTTCTTTTTTTTTTTTTTTTTTTTTTTTGCGGTACCGGGGATTGAACGCAGGGGCATTCTACCTCCACGCTACGCCCCCGGCCCTATTTTTTATACTTTATTTTGAAACCGGGTCTCACGAAGTTGCGGAGGGCCTCACTAAGGAGAGAGAGAGAGAGAGAGACAGAGAGACAGAGAGAGCTGAGGCTGGCCACGAACCCGGATCCTCCGGTCTCTGCCTCCGAAAGTACTGGGATTACAAGCGTGCGCCACCACGCCCGGCTTCTCCAAAACCTATTTCTATTGCCTGATTGTTTTCCATTTCAATGTGTCATCCTTTCTTGTTTTATGTATCTCATATTTTTACATGAAAGCTAGAAATGTTATGTAATATGTTGTAGAAATTCTAGACACAGAATTCTAGATACAGAATTTCTCCCTGTGTTTTATTGTTTGCTCGGATGCCAGAAGGGCTCATTTTAGCTATCTCCTTCCCTGGGTCTCTGCTAAACTTTTAGCTGGTCAAATGCTTAGTGTGTTCTTAGAAGTATCATGGGAGAACCAAGATGGTGGGGTAGCCAGGGGCAGTATGTCGCCGGCACTCCGAGAGTCGGAGCTCAGCCAGCGGGAAGACTGCATCTTGAAAAGTAGGGCAGCCAAAACTCAACTAAACAATGAGAACCAAAGTGCAGCGGAGTGCAAGGCAGTGGGAAGAGCAGAGGGTGGTAGGGAGCTCAAAACATTTCACCTGGTAAGCAGAGAGCAGAGACAAAGGTGCCATCTTGGCTGAGCCATGCCAGTGCCGCGGCCCCCGGAATCCTCCAGCAAAGAAACAGCTGATTCTTGTGAAACCAGCGATTATAGTCCAGCATCGAAAGCAGTCGACATCATGATGAAGCCCAAGTCGAACCAGATCCACACCTTCAACGGCGATGACTGCAAAGGGCGGGACGCGAGCCTCAACCCTGCAAAGAAAGCGACGCGGAGAGACATAGATGAGGCGGCCAGGCACAGGAGCACCCCAACACCGAGAAAACGAGCAGGTGAAACATGGCCCCCCTGGAGTAGCCTAGCACCAACATAGAACACCCCAGCACTGAGGACTTGGACAGACATGACATGGCCCCCCGGAGCCACCCACCAACGAGAAGTGAGATAAAAGGAGGCAGCACGTCGCTGGCACCCCGAAACTCAGAACTCAGCCAGAGGGAAGAGTGCTTCTTAACAAGAAGTGTAGGGCAGCCAAAACTCAACAAAACAGAGAGAGCCGAAGAGCAGCGGAGTGCGAGGCAGTGGGAAGAGCGGAGGGCGGCAGGGAGCTCAACGCATTTCACCTGGTAAGTGGAGAGCGAAGACAAAGGCGCCATCTTGGCTGAGCCATGGCAGCACCACAGCTCCCGGAATCCTCCAGCAAAGAAACAGCTGATTCTTGTGAAACCAGCGATTATAGTCCAGCATCAAAAGCAGTCGACATCATGATGAAGCCCAAGTCGAACCAGATTCACACCGACCATGGCGACGACTGCAAAGGGTGGGACGTGAGCCTCAGCCCCTGCAAAGAAAGTGACGCGGAGAGACATAGATGAGGCGGCCAGGCACAGGAGCACCCCAACACCGACTGCTTCTTAAGCAGTTAAGACTGCTTCTTAACAAGAAAAGTGGGGCAGACAAAACTCAACAAAACAAAGAGAGTCAAAGAGCAGCGCAGTGCGAGGCAGCGGACAGAGCGGGGGGGGGGGGGGGCTAAACAGAACTCCACCCATTTCACCTGGTAAGTGGAGAGTGGAGGCAAGGCGCCATTTATGTGGGGTCACATCTACACCGGGACTCCTGGAGACCAACAGCAAAGAGACAGCAGATCCTTGTGAAACAGCGACTATATACCACCATTCAAACCGATCAACTCCGGAACATGATGAAGCCCACCTCAATCCAGACCCGCACCTACAATGATGATGATTTCCAGGGGTGGGCTGTGAGCCTCTACTCCCGCGATGAGTACAATGAGAAGAGACAAAGAAGAGGTGGCCATACACAGGAGCGGCCCAACTCTGAGAACACGAGCCGGCAAGCCACAGCCCCCCATGAGCAGCCCAACACTGTCCTGGAACACCCCAGAACTGAGGACATAGGTAGATGAGACATGGCCCCCTCCCCAGCAGCCCAGCACTGAGAACACGGGCAGGTCAGCCCCCAGCCCCACCCCTAGAGACCCCCGAACAGGGGACGCAGAGACCCCTGGCACTGGGGACATGGGGTGGGTGAGCCCTTGGTCCGCCCCCAGAGACCCCCCCTGGCGCTGGCGATGTGGGACGGGCAAGCCCTAGGCCCTGCCCCGGAGTACCCCAGTGCTGAGATCACGGGAGGATGAGCCACAACCCCACACAGGAGGGACTCCAAACAGAGAAAACCTCAGATGAGCGAAGAAGGCGAACTAACTGGGGAAGACGGGAGGGAAGGAGAGGGAAACAAATCGGTGCACAGGATGGACATACGCAAAGATATCAAAGTCAACTACTATGCTGAAAACAGGAAGGAGGGAGGGGGAAGCAGGGGAGTGGGAATTGGGGGAGGGCTAATTGACCGATGAGTGCATGTATACGTCAACCACCCTGAAATCCTTCAAGATGTATAATTGCAATGCACTAATGAAATTTAAAAAAAAGAAGTATCATGGACCTACCAGCCTCCTCTTTATTTTTTACCACCATGACCATCATTGCTTTTGACAATGCCCATAGGCATGTACTTCCCTAGGGTCTGTTTCAACAAAATCATTTCCCTTTGGGAGCCCTGCAGATTCCTCTCCTAGTCCTGTTCGCCTCTCCCTTTTGTCAATATCTCTGCACAACTGCATCACAGTTGGGGAAAGGAAGTATAAACTATGTTTCCCCAGGAATGGTGTGTGCAGTGAGGATGCTAGGTCCTGGTCTTCTCTACTAATGTGGAGCCTCTACCCTGTGAGCTGTCTGTAGAGAGAAACCAGGGACCAGTATTCTTGGTCGGCTGCGCTTAATGTGAAGCTTCTGCTCTACAAGTAGGCACTATGCTTGGGAAGGGGGTCCCAGTCCTCTCAACTGTGCCTAACTGGAAAAGAAAGTCTGAAATATAAAGTTGTGGGAGAAGGGGGTATATAAAACTAGAATATTGCTTCTCCCAAGGTGAAACCACAGCCCTCATCCAGGAGCCTAAGTTAGAGAGAGTTCTGTTTTTGTCTATAACCACCCAGAATAGAGCTTTTGTCACAAAAAAGTTGGGGAATGAGGGGAGGGATGAGAACAGGTGATGTTTCAAATGCCTCCAACTCTATTCTTATTAAGAGTTGGCAATTTTCTTAAATAAATATTTTTCTACATGCTCTGTGTCCTTAGGACAATTTCTAGAAACATTAAATTACTGTTTGGGATTTTTGTCCTTTTTAATATTAATCAACTCAATGATTGTTTCATTGGTGAGGAAATCCACCAGGATTCTCATACCACCATGCTGAAATCTTAACCTCACCATCCTTTTCTAAGATAAAGGAAAACTCGGGTCCATTTCCAAGGCATACCTTATCCCATATCCTAACAGTTATTTTTATAAAAATATAGAGATAAGCTAGTGGCTTGTTAAGCTCACCACGACTCCCTGCTACCAGTCACAACAGTATGGTAAAGGAGATGGCTTGACAAGCTATTTGTTTCCTCAAAGACTGAAATATCCTGTAAACAGAAGAGGTGTGAAGGTAAGTAATGGATTGATGGAAATCAGATGGAACAACTAATGTGCACTCCAGTAGGCGTGCTCTGTCGTTTGACCCAGCAAGTCTACCACTCAACATGAGACCTTTTATACATCCTTGGATACCCACCACCGTCATTCCCACCTTGCTGACTACTGGTTTTGAATTAGACACTACATCTAAGACCTATGTGTTCATATGAAAACTGTTTGCTGACATCATTTTCATGACATTGAGAAATACTGTTGCGTTTTTACCGATTACTACTATTCTTCATTCTCTGGACATTAGGATATTAAGCTTTTAAAAATACATCTAGTAGGACATTGTTGGAAGGTTGCTAATAGAATCTAGTACCTCTGAAAATATTCCCATTTTGAATTCTCTTTATTGGATTTCTGTGAGGGTTTAATTTTATTTTAGGATACATTAACGCTACTGATAACATTGGACCAAGTTTCTAATAATTTCTTGTGAGCTAATAATATTAAAGGATTGTATTATTAATAAATCGCATTGAAATCCATATTGAAGAAACACTTGCCATGTCATACTAAGAAAACTTACTGTGGGGCTCAGGCTGTAGCTCAGTGGTAAAACATTTGCGTAGCATATGCAAAGCCTTGAGTTAAATCTCCTGTACCAAACAACAACAAAAAAATACTTACTGTGTGTGAGACTTCAAAAAATTAATACTAGGAAAATAAATACAATTGAGTTTTTATGTGCATTTCCTAACAAATTGCCTTAGAGTATATATATACATTATTATATAATTATATATTATACACAATATATAATAAGGCAATATATTATTTATAAATATATAATCACTACATTATATATATATTGTGTATATGTATATTGTATATATTTAGACTATATATATATCTATATATACATATATAGTGTGTGTGTGTGTGTGTGTGTGTGTGTGTGTACACATACCAGCAAAATAAGTACTTAAACTGCCACTTCAACTTTTTTTTCTTTGTGAGACTGGGGATTGAACCCAGGGTAGATGGGATTGCAGGCATGTACCACCACCTTGTATCATTTTAACTCTTACTGCTGTGCTTATAATTGTTACGATATAACTGTACATATTTGGAAACTATAGCAGTGGTATAGGAAAGGAAAATGGCTGCAAATATTTAATCACACTCCAGTATGAGAATGAAATTCACGGAGTCCTTTTAGTATTCATTGAATACACACTTCTAAATTGGTCCTTTATATTGGAAGGTCACTTGCGCTTACTTAGAATAGTCTCATAGTGAATAAGGTAATAACTGGAAGTAGGCTTAGTTATTTCAGCATCAAATAATACTTCTGTGAAGTAGTAACAAATATAGAACCCATACTATGTAGATGTCATGAAGACCATAAATGTACAGCAAATTTATCAAACCATTTTAAATAAAACTATTAATATTTTACACTGTGCTCTATACATGTAAAACAATTTATTACACTTCAAAGAATATTTCTTATAATTTTGCACATGTTCTATTGTCTGAAACGCCTTTCTCTTCTACAATTTCATAAACTTTACCCTTTCCATGACCCCATCTCCTCTTCTCTGGATACAATTGCTCATGTATTAACTTACCTTGGCATTATGTACGCAACTTTGATTATAAAATATTGTTTTAAACTGTAAGCTTTCTATTTTACACTATACTTTTTTTTGCCAAAGTCTATACATTGATCTTTGTCTTTAGACCACAAATTCCTAAAATATTAGGTGTTACATTTTGTTTCATAGCCCTGAATAGCCTCAATGCCTACACAGCGTGCACACTGAATATTTGTGAAACTACCATTTTCTCCATGATCTATAATTACATTTTGCTATTTTATCTTGCCTAGCAAAAAGAGTTTTTTGAAATCAAAATTAGTTATTTGACTAACAATATTTATTGATTGTTTATTTGCATGGGAGCTCACTATTCCTCTTCAAGAAGTAGTTTTCATAGTAACTTGCTTGTTTGTTTTTTTTTTTTTTGCGGCACTGGGGACTGAACCCAGGGGCATTCTACCTCCGAGCTACACCCCCAGCCCTATTTTTTATTATTTATTTTGAAACAGGGTCTCACTAAGTTGTGGAGGGCCTCACTAAGTAGCTGAGGCTGGCTGAGAACCTGCGATCCTCCTGTACTGGCATTACAAGCGTGCACCACCACGCCTGGCTTTGCTTGTTATTTTTAAATTAATATCACTTATTTGAAGACCAACTCTGAATGTAGTTAACATGGAATATGATGCATTATTCTCATTATCACCCTTGATTTGTCTCCAGTATCATATAAAGCTTCTTCACGTGCCTCTCTCCCTTGTTCAGGTTCCTGTATTAACCTCTTAGTTCTCTGCTAATTGATCACTCCTTGATTGCCTTTTTGATGGTTTCTTATTTTCTTCCTTCCCGTTAAATTTTTCTCAAATATTTTTACTCATCTTTCCTTGGACCCTTAGAGTTTTCTTTACCATCACCAATTATAGGGATAAGATTTTTCCCTTTTAAATTCCTTTATGGTTGTGTTACTCTAGAAGGATATCAAGAAGCAGAAAAAAATCTACATAATCTGGAGGATATTTGTTTTACTCCAAAAATACTCAATGTTCTACAGTATCAACATATCATTATCTGTACATGGCAGAATGTATAGCGTTATTTTCTGTACCTTCAAATCTGTGGCATAGTTTTTTACAAAATGCCTTATGTGCAGTTGGTATCCAATTTGTATTTGCTGCATTGAACATATGAACTAAAAATATTGGTGAGAGATGTACATTTTATTTTGGCAACACTAAAATAATAGGTAATAAATTTTACATGATGCTTCTTCTTATAGTCTAACAATCTTAAAGTGTGTTTCATAGAATATTTTATGCCCATTCCTTTAAAAATAAGGTTTTGCATTCAAGTAAACTATGAAATGTCTGTATCTCTCTTAGCTGTTTATAGTTTAGGTCCCCCCAAAATCATTGAAATGTCCTACAATAAAGAACACTAATTGTCTTATCTAAGCCTTTCCAAACATTGTATTGATCACAGAAATGATTTTTTAATGTTGACAAGCAATTCCTATTAGTTTTCTACCTAGTTTGAGAAAGGCTGTTCTAGCCATCAGTTTTTGAAATACGTGTCCAGGGTATTTAATCTTGCCTTGCTGCAATTTAGGAGAAGGTAGAGAGATATAAAGAATTTCTGGCTCCGTTTTTGCGAAGCATACGCTTGTGTTGTCAAAGCTCTCTCCTTCAAGGATTGCAAATGGATCCCACACTCCTGGCTTGGCTGCCCGATGGTGGAAATCACACCACAGATTGTTGTGCTGCGTTAGGCAGTTCTGTCTCTCTTCTCCTCCGATAGTTAAGAAGACTTGTTGGCTGTTTTCCACATTCTGCTCCCATTCACAGATGAGCATTAGAGAGAATTTGGAAATGGAAGGCCTTTATGTCTGCCGTGAACAGGGTCAATTCAGTGTGGCAGCTGTGAGCTGGTGACATAGACTTATATTGACACAGCCCACTTTTTTGCTGCAGAATCACAAAGTGAAAGCACCCGGGGCTCTTCTGCCGTTTTCAATAAGATACGAATTTTTCCCTTCCTTGTATTAAGCAGAGATCTGTCATCTTGACTTGTACACTAAATGGTCCATTCTGACTGCCTTGTTTGTGTCCAATCCCAGCCAGAATCCAGGAACATGTGTTAACATTCGGCATGTTTGGGGGCGAGTTGGAAGGGCCTGAGGCAAGGCTCCCTGATGCCTGCTGGAGGCTAGTCAATAATCATTAGCCCTTCAAGTGGTGGATGCCCAACATAAACTGTATTTATTTATTTAAAAAATCTTTACTTTAAGCCACAGGGAAAGACATTTTAGAGAATGCGGTTTCCCAGCAGTTACTCTAGATTGTAATAGAGATGCAGTTATGAGGGAAGTGGGAGACTGACAGAGGGGGCGCTGTTCTCAACGGAAAGAACAGGCAGCCATCAAAGTGACTTAATTAGGCTGCGTCCTGCAGTACCACTCAGTCTTTGCTGTTGTTCTTTCATAGAAAACATTCCTAAGATAATCGCTCAGGTCAAGAAAGATTTCTTTGCAAAAGGGAGATCTCTGGGCAAGCTCTTGTATAGTACGAAGCACTGCATTGGTTAAATTACTGAGTTAAATGTAATCCCTGGCTTCTTATTGTTTTTACTCTGAAACAGGACAAACTGAGGATGTTGCGGTTAATAAACGAAACAAAAAATAATAGAAATATAGGCAGCTTTTTAAATATCAACTGTATTCAAGCCAAATGAGATGAGTATTTAGCATGCAGCACAAATTTTCTTTACTTCAATGGTGAAAGGTAAAGAATGCCTATTGCTTGGAAAGATTATTAGGCAACAAAAGAGAAACATGTATTTGTGTGTTTATTCACTTCTATTTTTGTAATGATAAGAACACACACTTTATTGCATTAATAAATTATTATCAAACTCCTGAAAGCTACCAGGCATTGTGCTAAGTATTGATGTGGCAGTTATTCCCATAAGATAACCAATATTCTTCCAGCTCAGATAATCTACAGACACTCATTAGATCTTATACAGAACATTATTCATTCATTCGTTCATATTCGAGTGCCCAAAGTTGGACTCTACCATTTAGAAGACAGTGAAGTCCACCTACTGAGCTCAGGAGCACAAGCATATTCATTCATCCTTTAACTAAACAGAGACTTTGCAGTTCTTTATGTTGAATCTGGTCCCATGTCAGGAAAATGTCTCCTAATATAGAGTCCACCACTTCTAGACAACAAAGACACATAACAAGTAAGTAGAGTAATTTCCCTAAAAAGTAGATGAATATTAGGAAGTGCACATGTAAGCCCATTAATCGTTTGTCTTTCATGCATATTTATTCACAATATTAGCACCAATTTTTAACCCAAGTATATAATCATGCATTTCTTCTGGTCTGGTTTAGGTCCTTACTCAAATGATTCAAGTGGAACACTTGAAGTTTTGCTTAAAAATCATGCCCTGTGGAATTAAGATCCTACTTGAACCTGAATTAAGAAGAAGCCAATAAGAGAGACATAAAGTCAAGGAAATGAAATTAATGGATCCAGGAACCAGGCGTGGTGGTGTGCACCTGTAATCCCAGTACTTGGGGGCTGAGACAGGAGGATCATAGGTTTTCAGCTAGCCTAGGCAACTTCAGGAGATCTTGTTTCAGAATAAAAAGGGATAGGGGTGTAGCTCATACACAGAATGCCCCTGGGTTCAATTTCCAGTACCACAAGAAATTACCAAAAAAGATCCAAGAAAGGGTAGATGCTACAAGTACTAGTATGGGAGCAAGCAGTTAGAACTGCCATTAGATTGAAACCAGGGCAGAACCACACAAAATATTGGTTTCATGAGAAATAATAAGTCCAAGCAATGTCCACCTGAAGTATCAATCCAAATGGCAGAAAGGTGGAAGACAGATACAACACAAGACAGAAGGAGGATTATTTGAACAGGGGAGTGGATCTGGAGGAGAAGGAAGTAGGTAGAACACAAATGAGCTCACAGGGACTTTGGGGCAAGGCTTCTACATCATGCTGGTGGTGACACTAGGCTATCCAGAATGCCAATCTGGCAAAAATATGGAAGACAGTATCAGAAATAGACGTAACATTGTAGGTATGAGAGACACAAAACTTTGATTTAAATATTACTTGTAATTTTCTAATTATGAGTTTACACTAGGCAAATTGCTTAACTTCTCTCAAGGTTTTCAGTTTCTTTATCCAGAAAATAGTGATGACACAACTTATCTCACTGTCTATGACAGGACTAAATAAGAAAATGTCTGTAAAGTGCAAAACACAATGGTTATAATATAATAGGCATTCAGTAAATAGATAACTGGAATTGGTAATATTATTTATTTGATGCTAATATTATCTTAGAAAAATTATTGTCTACAGATAGCTAACACAAAATGAGAAGAAAATAATTATTCCAAAACCCCAAATCAAGTCAAAGTTAAGGATAACTTTGGATGTCATTCACATACATTTTCTTTCCTCTTTCAGTTTGCAAAAATGAGTAACAATAGGACTAATGTAGAATAGAGACACACATCTGTATAAAAGTGTAATAAGTGTCCTCAGGGAGTATAATGTGCAGATTTATTAGAAATAAGAGAAGACCTCCCCAGGATCAGAAGTTCCTGATTTATAAAATGCCAGGCAATCTAACTTCTATAATCCACAATACTTTAGGGTCATTTCAATGCAACCTTCAGTATATGTCAATGACTGATGCTGGGTTTGTTATTTCTAAACTTGATATTTGAAGGAAAAATGATTTGAGAAAATAGACTAATTCTATTCTCTTTTGAGACATTTCAACTTTAGTTCAACTCTAAGCAGATGTTCCACTCTGCTTGTTGGCATCACAGATTTGACATACCAGGTCTTCTTATTTTCTTTATGCATGTGTGTTTTAAAGGGTATTACAATCAGTCTTGAATTAGAGTTAGTCTTCCTAAAGAAAGAAGGAAGTGATTAGCTGAGAGTAAGTACTCAATGGAGTTGGGTTGAATCAATGAATAAATAAATAGGGGAGTGTGTAGATAGCACTATCCATTTCTTCCTCTTTTTTGTGTATCACCCTTGGACTCCTGCATTAAAAAAGTGTGGAAAATACTTATTTGAATTGCATGATGAGAAAATTGATGCTGGTTTTACTTTAGTTGATTTCACATTTGTATATGAGGTTCCACATTTCTACCCTTACACTTAAGTTCCTCCTTAAAAAAAATTTGAATCTATTATGGTCTTCCTTATTTTAGTGACAAATTCCAAATGTATCAGAAAATTATAACTAAAAACTCTCCCTTTTACAAACTATGACATAATTTTCAAACTTAGTGTTCCTAAGTTTGAATAAAAAGTTCTTCTACAATCCTAAAAGTGACTTTTTTCCCTAACTTTTTTAAGCGCATACACACACAACACATAATACCCATGCACCCACACAGCATATTACATGAACTCTGGGGCAAGAAGTCATAACCTTAAATCACCTTGGGCCAATTAAGTGCAGATAATGGAGATGCATGTTGTTGGTATATTCTCTCATGGAGTTCTGTAGGAAAGATGAAATTGCATCACATTTATAATTTAGTATTATTTTGTCAGATTAGAATTTCTTTCCCCAGATGTCTGGATGGAATTGCTAACAATGGAGAAAAGCGATTTAGGCAGAGAAAGAATCTTTCTCATGGACACCATACAGATGCCCTGCTGCAGACAAACTCATCTGAAAGCTACAGCAGCAGGCTGAAGACAACATCTCCCCAGACTGTTTCTACAGGTCAGGCTGGGCTAGAAAAAAACACTAAGGAAAATGATTTTGTAATCATAAAGTCCAAGCATAAAGCAATGTTTCTGCTTTGGAGGGATGAACAGCTCTCTTAATTTGTCATAGAAATTCCAAAACCTGTCATGCTAATTAAATTAGAATTTACTGGCAAGCAATCCACGTAGTACCAGGATCCTTCAGAATATGAGTGTAATGAGAGAGGTTGAGGGAAAGAGGCAATGGCAGTCATCGATGTAATAGCGTAGGTATCTCATGTTCAAACCCTCAAGAGATAGGAGTCTTCTTTGGAGCTTTCAATATTCACAAGTAGAATAGAACAGGTCTCCAGTTTTCCAAAACTCCAAGCCAGGCTCACATTTTCTAGCCTTTCCCTGGAGGGTGTTATTCTCTTGTCTTTGCTTGTTCTTGACTTTCTTTTTCTGCTCTGTCACTCTTTGCCACTTCAGTTCTACACGCAAGCTGTTTTCATCACTGTAATCCAGACCTGTACCAGATAGAACCTCTCTGCTGCCCCCAACCCATCCCAGCTCAACTCCCTACTCCCCTACTCCCTTCTTTCCTATGAAGAGCTTCAATGTTGGCTTAAAAAATACACAAGTATTTCAGCAGAAAAGAATCACTCATTGGAATGTTCACCATCCAGCTGCAGAGACCCCATCTTACTTTTTAGTTTTCTTATCCTAAACATATTTGTGGAAACCTCCTTTGTGTCGACAGTTTTCTACTCTTTTTTGATATGGTCCATTACCCCAAATTAAAAAGCCAAGTACTGTAAATACCCACTTGTGTAACCTGGTCTGCAGAACCAAAAATCAGATGATTATACAAATTAGAATGAACACAGGCAGATATGTTAATGTCTTTATTCTTATCTGAACTTATTCAGTCAATAAACAATCATTTTTCTCATCTTGGTGACACTGTCCTGGTTTCTTCATCACAGCATCAGAAAAGGACTTTTCTTCCTGACTCTCAGCAGGAAGCCAGAGAATTACTATTGTGACTGGCTTAGCATTTGCAAGAAGCTTCAAATAAAGTATTATCTCATTAAATGTTAGGATTCATTTGGTTTCAGGGACACTCTGGGACAATTTGCCCTTTAATCATTTTTTTCATGCTCTTCTCTAGAGCAGAGGTTGGCAAATATTTTTGCTAGAGTCAAATATTTCAGGCTTTTAATGTCATACACTCTTTGTTCTAATGACTCTACTGTTGAGTAGTGAACGTTCTTATAGACAATACACAAAATAAGTGTGTTGCTGTGTTCCAACAAACTCTTTACCAATGAATGAATGAATGAATGAATGAATGAATGAATGGATTGCAGCAAAATGTATGGAACTAGAAAATATGATGCTGAGATTAGCCAGACACAGCAAGTGAGGGGTAATATGTTTTCTCTCATATGTAGAATCTAGAGAGAAAATGGGGAACAAAAGAGACTCCAGATAGAGGAGAAACCCCAGTGAAGGCAGGGAAGAAGATTTGATGAATGAAACACTTCAAATAATCGTATATACATATACGAAATTATCAATACCAATCTCAATAACATGTACAGGGAAAGAAAGGAAGTGGGGTGGGATCTGGGTAGAAACTCACCAAGTTCTGTGTGCATGTATATTCCTATCGCTGTAAACCTCATTACTATTAATGTAATATAATTACATTAATAACTATTATAATTACAATGCACTAATTATAATTATAATGCACTAATAAATGCATATTTTTAAAAAGCTGGTGGCTTAGATCTATGGTCTGTTGTTTGCCAAACCTTGCTATAAAGAGTTTATGAATCTCTAAATACTTCATGAGGCTTTTCTATTTCTTTGTGCTTGCATATAATTGTTACTCAATCTATACATCTCTTTGGTGTCTTTGTACAAATTAGAAAAAAAAAGAAAGAAAACATATGCCTCCTCTGAGACAGCAATGTAGAGAAAGACTGGTACTTCATGAGAATGAGTTGGGAAAAGATACCCCTACTAGGTAGATGAATTAGGAAATTATGCTGTCTCTGGATTGGAGGAAAACTTGAGTTTATGGCTTGGTTAATTCTTTTTGTTACTATTTGGAGATAGAACTGAGGCTGGATTTCAACTCCCAGCTGCCCTATTTTGGGGGTGGCAGAAAGCAGAGCCAAGTGAAGCAACCCTATCCTGGAATGTGCCTTTCCTCCAGCCTACAGTGAAGAGCCTCCTTTTGCACTTCAGCTATCAAGTACGACCCATCTATAGGTCAACTTTAATCATGCTCCTCTGTAAAAATTCCTACAGTGGCTTTTCGCACCTCAAGATACCCATTGTTTTACTTCATTTATGGTTTGCCTTGCTGCATTATTAGCACCTACTATTTCTGCATTCTTATCATATTCTACATTATATTATATTTTTTCCATTTATTAACTGCCTCATGTTCCATCAAAATTCTAGAAATGCCCATATAGAGTGGGGATTGATCTCCAGAGTATGAACATGATAGTTATGCCAATAGACTACAACAGGCATGCCAGGAAGTTGGAATATTAGTTCAGGTTTAAGTTTTCATATTGGTGAGAAATTTTATCTTATGAGACACTGTGACTTCATCATATTGAGTATTCTCCATATTTTGGAGAGCAGTCCTTATATTCTGAGAAGTTTTATATGTGAAGAAGCAGCTCAATAAATGTCCACCCAACTTCCTATGACCTATCACTATGACTGTCTGGTTTGAAACTATAATCCTGAGGGTCAATCATTTGTTTTACTATATCTTGAGATGTTAAGCAAAGGACACTGAAAAAGTAAATTTTAATCAATACAGAAAATGTTCTTGGTATATATGTTTTTCAATAGTGGAGCATACATTTGGTGATATTTCTTAGTGCAAGAACATGTTGCATGTGCAAATATTTTCTTTCTAGTTTTACTACATAATTGGATGGGACATAGGAGTAAAAAATATGAGTGAGCATTATTTAGTATTGAAAGATTTTATCCACAAACTGAGTTGACTCTGATGCTCATAACAGTGATCTACACAGAAGGACATACTAAGGCAAAGAATTACCCCAAAATTAATATGAGGAGAGGCCATTTTGTGAATTTGATTGGGAAATAATTTGGAAAGTATATAAAATTCTAAATCTGAGTTATTGCTGAAAAAGTATCTGTTTACTGTAATATCCCCAAAAGAAGAAATGATCTTACTACCTGATGGTGACTCTCTCAAGGAAAGGAGAGTCTTTCCAAAGGCAACTCAAGAATCTACCTAAATAAAGTCACAAATACATTTGCCAGAAAAATAATATACTTAAAAAAATCTTTTGCAACTTTTAATTAGAGCAGAAATAAACTCTTCACTTCATCTGGGATACTTCAGGTGAGAAGGTTCATGCCCTGAGATGAACCCGAGACCTTGATTGGCAGGTCAAAGAGTGTCTGTATTTAACTAAAGCCACGGAGGGAAGTCCTCTTTGGGTTTATGTGAGCGCTGTTGAGAAGGAAAGTAATAGGATGAGAATGTCTTCCTTCACTGCCATTGTGCGATGGCTGCGTTAGACCCACAGAATGCAAGTTTCCCCGACTTCCCCACCCCCAGGCACAGACTCCTCCTGGGGGCTAGATCTGGAGAGAATCTGGCAGAAGGCATTGCTTGAGTCTGTTTCTGTTACCCTGATAATTTGTTTTTTAGCAATCCTTGTGAAGCATCAGTTTTCGGTTTGAAGCGTACAGCCCACCCACTGAGGCAAAGTGTTCATTTCTTGACTAAGCATATGCCCAGTTCTTAGAGAGAATGTGAGGAGAGGTGGAAAAGGCTCCACACTTGGGGAAATGAAGAATTCTTTAATGTTGAAAGAAAAAATCGAGGCTTCTGAATTCTGAAAGTTAAAACTACATCTACATGATATCCAAACAAGGATGCTACACCATTATTTCACTTTCCCATTGCTTCTCTCCATTTATTCAATCTTTTTTTGTTATCCACTTACTAAGTGCCCAGCCTGCTCTGGTTTTTGAATGGTGAAGACAGACAAAGTCCTTGCTTTTGTGGATACTGTATCTATGGAAGGCCTGCAATTGGGAAGTCTCTAGTTTAGAAAACCCATTTTCCTTATAAGCCTTAGGCTAGAGTATCTGACATCTGTCTATAGGTATTCAATATTTAGAATCTAGGTATTTGAAACTCATTCTTCTTCTAACCTGCTGAGATTCTTATCCACTAGTTGTGCAAGGAAAATGATGGGCACTTGGTCACCATGCCTGCTTGAGCACATTATTACCTCTTCCTTAGGTTGGTAGATTGCATTCTGTAAGAAGCACATACATTTAAGCCAAAGAGTAATTTAACTCCAAAAACACATCTGGGTGTGGCTCACCGCACTCCAGCATGATGTACAGTGTGCAAAGGTAACTCTTGTAGCACACACGAGTGTGGCACAATACACCCAGGGTATCGGAGGTGACACACAGGCACCAGGCACAAGGTGCAATGCCCAGACATGATAGCCAATGCGCAGAGCAAGACCTGTTGACCAGAGCACCTTGACAAACATATCGAGTCCCTAGCAACCTGAGGACTATAATTGTCAGCACCTGAGACCAAAAACCTGCAGCTTCTTTCACGAAGGAGCCTGGCCACCTCGCCATTCTGACCACCAACCACTGATAATGAGGCTGGACACTGACCTGGCTATTTGTGCCAATAGCCATCAGGCAATTCATCACCTTCACCTTTGGTTCTAGTTGAGCACTGGTTAAGGCCAGGCCTGAAGACCCAAACCAGACTCAACACCTGACCTGGACCTGAGAGCCTCACACAGCCAGCTCAGCTCTGTGGTAAATGGACTGTCCAACCTGTCTCTCCAGGTTGCGCTACTCTGTGTCTTCCTCGTTCTCTGTCCTAAAATATCATACTTTGGATAAAGCTTGCTTGGCATGTTAACAAATAAAGAACCTGTCTTGGTCACAGTTACAATAAATGTTCTTGAAATGAGTGAGATTGTGTTTTGGTTGTTTTCCAGGATCCAAGTCTGCTCAGAGCATGGTCATGACCCATGAATGCTAAACATACGTGGCAGCCATAACTGCTTCAAACTCCACATTCCTGCTGAGTCATCTCCACTCTAGTTCTCAGATATTCACACTTTCCAATCCAGAAAACAGAGGGAAAAGACTGAAACAAATAAAATGAGAAGATAACTTCTAAGCAGAAGTGTCAAAAGAACACAAACAGGTGAAGAGTGTGGGATTAAAGGTAGGGGATTAATTTGGGAAGAGTAAGTGGACATAGGAAAGATGACATTTAGATTGGAACTTGCCAAGCAAATTAACCTTAACCGAAAAACTGGGGGAAGATTATTCCTATTAGAGGAGATGTTAAGTGAAAAGCACCAAAAACAGATAAGGTAAGGGGTCCTAGGAATGGAAAGTAGACTAGTTTGGCAGAGAGTAGGAAGCTAAGAGAGTACAATGTAAGAAGATGCTGAAACATTAGATAGAGATCAGATCATGTGAAGCCTTGTAGGCTGTGATAACATGATATAACGTGTGTGTTTGTGTGTGTGTGTGTGTGTGTGTGTGTGTGTGTGTGTGTGTGTGTTACTCAGGTCCTTGCTAAGTTTCAGCATGCTGGCCCCGAACCTGGGAACTCTCCTGTCTCAGCCTCTCTCAAGT
>PVJS01021059.1:0-31911 GCA_004027185.1 Glis glis
AGAGAGAGAGAGAGAGAGAGAGAGCTGAGGCTGGCCGCGAACCCGGATCCTCCGGTCTCTGCCTCCCAAAGTACTGGGATTACAAGGGTGCACCACCACGCCTGGCTGGGCTCATCTCTTGAAGGCCCCACTTCCTAATACTGTTTCAATGGCAATTCAATTTCCATCTGTGTTTTGGAGGGGACATTCAAGCCATAGCAGGAGGAAAGAACAAAACCTCTAATTTATTTATGAGACCATTTCAGTTGAGAGAATGGGTAGAAGCAGTGTTTTAAGGGAAAATGGGTCGAGATTTTCCCATAAGAAGCCCTACCAGAGTTCTCCTCTTACGTCGATGGCGCTGTTTTTCTCTAATTTTACTCCTGATAGCATTATTACAAGCTCATAGAGATCGGGTCTCATAATTAGAGACCACATAATTAGAGGCCATAATTAGGCCTCATAATTAGAGATCAGGTCTCATATTAGGTCTCTAGTTAGGTCTCTCAACTCTAGAGGGAGAGTTGCCTCCTATGATTCTCTCTGCTCTGAGCTCTGCATCTTTTCTGATGAGACCAGAGACTACACTGCAAACATGCATCATACACTTCCATTATCTGGGACAGCTTCCTCCAACACATTGTTACAAGTCTAGGGAGAACTCTCCTCCCCAGCCCAGGCTGGCTTGGTTTCTTTGTATAAAGTAACTAAGGATTATTGATCATCTAACAAATGACCAGCTTGGGAGAGACTGAATGGACCAGCGGACGATGGCCAGACCTCCTGCCAAGTCAGAACTCTGCCGCAATCAGTGTGAGAAGCCAAGCCACTATCTCCAGCAAACAGTCCAGGAGGCCAGCAACACCGGCCCAGCAATCAACCCAGAGTGGCTGGGATCTGATTAATAATGGGAAGCTAGTGTCCTCGGTTTTTAGTCCCTGCCTTCAATTTAGGACCAACCAGAGGAAACCAGATACATTCCTGTAACGCAGCAAGCAGGGCCCTGCTTCCTGGTGCCCAGTCAGGGCACAGCCGGAGCCCTCCCTTCTTCCCTGGGAAGCTCCCCCTCCTCTGCCTGCCTTGAGTCTCTGCCAGAACACAAGTGACCTGCAGACTCCCCTGCTCCAGTCAGCTCTTAGTAAACAGCCTTTGCCACCCTCATTGGGGCGGCCATGTTCATTCTGCACCTACAGGCCTGAGGGCTGCTGGGAGACCTTAATTGGAGCCTGGCTCAGGAAAAAAAAAAAAATCCCTCAACGTGTAGTTACCCATGTAGTCTAGGTCCATGTGGTCATGCTGTTCACATAACCCTCGCCTCTCTCTTTCCGTTCTTGAGCCAGAAAAGGTCAGAGTAGAGCAAGACAAGGAGTCTGACGGGCTCTGTCTTAGTCTGTTCCACCTGCTACATAGAAAAATACCCGAGACTGGTCTTTTTCAAACAGCAGCAATGTATTGCCCACAGAACCAAAGGCTGAGAAGTTCAAGATCCAGGTGCTGGCAGATCCCATGGCTGGGGATGGTTTTGTAGACGGCACCTTATTGCTGTGTCCTCACATGGCAGGGGCTCACGCAAGCCTTTTTATAAGGTCACTAATTCCACTCATGAGGATGGAGCACTCAGGACCCAATCACTCCTCAAAGCACCCGTCTGTCAATACAGACAGCCCCTGATTGATGATGGTCCCCTCACAGTTCTTCAACCTTACAGTGGGTATTATTAGCAGGGTATTAAATGCATTTTTGATTCTGATATTTTCAACTTATAAAAGCCTTATTGGGATATGTATTTTCAGGGCTCTCCAAGGAAATGGAACCAATAGAAGGTACATAATTACAAGAGGGGATTTACTGGATTGGTTCATGTGATCACTGGGGCTGAAAATCCCCACAATGGCCATGTGCAGGCTGGAGAGCCAGGGACACCAGTAGCTGCTCTGTCCAAGAAGCTGGAGCCTCAGAAGGAGAGAGAGGCCAGCGATGTGACCCAGGCGCAGGCCATAGCCTGAAAGCCCAGTGGAGAGTCACTGATGCGAGTCCTAGTTCATAGGGTGAAGAACCCAGAGTCCCAAGTCCACGGGCGACAGCAAAAACACACCCATTCTTCCATGCAGGTCCCCAGCCTCTTGCGGGCTGTCCCCCACATTCAAGACGGCCCTTCCCCGCTCACTGTGCTAACCCACATGCCACTCTTCTCCGGAAACACTCTCCGTAGACACACCCAGAAGTTTGCTTTATCAATTTTCTAGGCATTCCTCAATCCAGTCAACACTACATCCCAGGATGTAGCCCCATGGTAAGTCAAGGCGCACCTGAAGGTCCCAACATAGGAATGTTGGGGGCAGCACCAACATCCAGACCACGGCAGGCTCCATCACCATGAATAAAGGAGTCAACTTTATTCCAGGAAACTTTGGTGAGAAGCCAGTCAGAAAGGAAGCTCCCTTCACTTGCATGAAGTAGCCTCTGACAATAACTAGCCTGGATTTAGCAACTCTTTTCAGTCGTTATTAGTTTCCTGTGACTGCCCTAACAAAGTTCTACAAGGTGGGCAGCTTAAACTAACAGGAATTTATTCTCTCATGGTTCTGGAGGCCAGAATCTAAAATCAAAGTGTTGGTGTTGGCAGGGCCTCGCCCCCCTCGGAAACCTGCAGGCAGGATGTTGCTGGCCTCTGCCAGCGTCTGGAGGTGGCTGTTGATCCCGGCGCTCCTTGGCGTGCAGCCATAGCACGTAGCCTCTGCCTCCATCTCCGGACTTCTCCCTGTGTGTCTCCTCTTCCTGTGGGGATGCTGGTGACAATGGACTGGGGCCACCTACTCCAGTATGAGCTCATCTTAACTAAGTACACCTGCACCAGCCCTATTTACAAATGAGGTCACATCCTGAAGTACTGAAGGTTAGCAATTCTGCACGTATTTGGGGAGACATAACAGTGACCCGTCTTTTTTTTTTTTTTTTTTGCTATGGTGATTATGCTTAAGAGCCTTCCACCAGACACTCTTGTGTGGAAGGAAGAATAGAGAGAGATGGAGCCCTCCAATTTTCTCCTGCTTCCCTCTGCCACAGCACAGAGCACCTGAGACTGGATGTGTGCGTTTCCCCCACGCAATGCTTCTGACACCGTCCACCTGGAGTGGGCATCGGATCCCACAGGTGAAGAATCAGTCCCACAGGGTGCCCCACTTCCCTCCAGATGCCGATCGCAAGTCCAGGCTTTTGGAACTTCTGGCTGAGCAGCTGTACACTGGGGATTCCCATGACCTCCTCCTCTCAGGCCCTGTTGATTTGCTAGAGCAGGCCACAGAACTCAGAGAAACACTATCGCCAATTTATTACCACGGGTAAACTAAAGGATACGGATGAACAGACAGTTGCAGAGATACCCGGGGCAGGGGATGGGGAGAGCTGCGGGGCTTCTACACCCTCTGTGAGCACTGTCCTCCAGCACCTCCATCTGTTTCCCAGCCCAGAAACTTCCAGAACCCCGTAGGTCAGGGGTTTTATAGAAACTTTGTCACATAGGTGGAATCAATTAGAACTTGCTCTCTAGCCTGCCTTCCCTTCCTGGAGGATGGGGGTTAAAGCTGGAAGTTCCAAGCTTCTAATCATGTCTTGGTATTTCTGGGACAAGCACCCATCCAGGAGCCCACCAAGAGTCTACCCAGTAGAACAAATGATGCTCCTCTCACCCAGGAAATTACAGGGGATTAGGAGTTCTGTGTCAGGAGCCAGGATCAAGACCACATATCAGAATAAAAGATGCACCTATCTTTCAGGAAATGACAAGGGTTTTAGGAGCTCAGTGCCAGAGAGCACATAGGCCAATGTATATGTCTTATTCTATCAAGATATCAATCATAGTCCATCCCCTGGTCTCTGCCCATGGCCGCTTACAGTAAAATGGCATGCCACTCAAAAGATACTGGCACACTACTGGAATACCATTCAGTCATTAATACTAGTCCAATCCATCACATCATATCCAAATGTCGGCCAGCATGAGGCCACTAGGTCTGTAGGCTTCCATTCCACTATGCCAGGTTCCAA
The DNA here is from genome assembly GCA_004027185.1 of Glis glis. Lineage (NCBI taxonomy): Eukaryota > Metazoa > Chordata > Mammalia > Rodentia > Gliridae > Glis > Glis glis. The sequence goes on from PVJS01021059.1 coordinate 4,027, forward strand.
AAGCAGGAGTGGTCTCAGCAAATGTGGACCGTCCCCCTGCCAGGCACCTGGTGTGATCGAGTTAAGAGACGATGTCATCTCTGCTCTGAGCCTCTTTCTAGATGAAACTCTACTAGTTTCCTTCATTATATAACCCATGTATTCATTTCTCTGCCCTCAGTTGCTATTTCTCCTTCTCTTCGTTTATACGCAACATTTCCCACCTGTGAGAGGCACATTAGGATCAGCGCCTGCCTTCTGCAGGCAGTGATGCTAGTTGAGAAGGTGCCTCCCCTCAGTCCACTCCCATTCAGACAGGGCGGGGATGGGGCGGGGTAGCATGGTGCTGAACTAGTAGGGTATGTTCACCACCAGGCAGTGCAGTCATGCCCAGTGTTAACTCTGATTTTTCCAGATGTGCTGAGCTGAACCCACGCCATCAGGCCCTGGTATGGTTTGGATCTGAAATGTTCCCCAAACGTTCATGTGTCAAAGGCTTGGTCCCCAATGCAGCAGTATTCAGAGGTGGGGCCTTACCTCCCTCAGAGGTGACTGGATGAAGAGGACATTAACCTATCAATAGGTTAATCTATTGATGGATTCATAATTTAATGGACTATTGGGAGGAGGTGGAAACTTAGGAGGTGAGGCGTAGTTGGAGGATATGCCCTTGCAAATATATCTTGTCCCTAACCCCTTTCTTCTCTCTCTCTCTCTCTCTCTCTCTCTCTCTCTTTCCCTCCCCACCCCACCCCACTCTGGCTACCATGAGCTGCTCCACCACATTTCCACCACAATGGGCAGTCTAATCATAGGCCTAAAGCAAGAGGGCCTAATGACCATGGACTGAAACCATGAGCCAAAATTAGCCTTTCTTCTTTTAATTCATTTCTCTTGTGTATTTTGTCACAGCCACAGAAAGCTAGCACAAACCCTTGGGAATTCTAACATAGGCTTAAAGACATGGTTAGAGTTTCTTGCTTAGGCGCCATCCCTGCTTCCAGTACTCATGATTGCAGTCCTTGTTTTGTGGTCACTGTATCAAGCAGGAAAAAAAAGTTGAGATGATGTGGGGAAGAAAGGAACAAAAGTATACCAGCATATTCCTCCCTTGATGAGAACTGCACAGTCACTCAGCATCCTCCCTACCCCTTCCTCAGATCCACCAGGAATGCAGAGGAATATCTAGTGGGGACTTCCCTTTGGACCCACTAGTGCTGCTTGTGAACATGTATTTGGAAAGGGGTGCGAGCCAGCCCTTCATGCTTTTATTTTCCTGTTTTAGACAACCAGTGTTTCAATTTCCTGATTACTTCTCTATCAGATTATTATTTCGAGGAGGATAGCCATCTGTCCATTGTTGGGCATTATGAGTTTTATGGTGATTTCCTACTCTGAAGACATGACATTCGGCCATCCAAATTGGTGTGCTATCTCCCACTGTGGTTTTTCTACAGTGCTCTGAGTGTTCATATCTTCCACCAGGCACACAAAGCCCAGCCCAGTGTCAAAGTTTATTCCTGACAAGGCCCCTCTGTGACCCCCAGGGCCACCAGCATCAGTTGACTTGCCAGCTATGTCTAGGGCCTTCCCTCGGGGACTCTGCCTCATAGCCATGGGCAGCCTCTGTCTCTTGCTGGCAAACAGAACGGCTCTTGTTAGCATTTTGTGCCTTGGAGGGTACAAGGGCAACATGTCCAGATGCAACCCATCTCTGCACTGCTGCAACTCCCGTGTCCACTCCTCACGGACCCAGGTGGCCACCACGAGTGAGCAGATGAGGATACCCGCTTGTCGATTCCAGTCACCTTCTGAATCTGGAAGGGGATTCTACTGATGGGCATTGACATGTCCTACTTTCATGCACCCAGCGAATTCTCATGGAAAGGTCCATAAGGCCACGCCCCCTATGGGCAGCCTTCAGTCGGCCAGCTTTCCATTGCCCACTGGTCTCTACCCACGAGTCAGTAGAAACCCAAACACAGGGTTTTACCACCATTCGATTCTTCAGTATGCACTGCAGCCCAATGAGCTGGTTTCACCTACTGTCATAGTTTTGATCTGAAATATCCCCAAAGGCCGTGTGCTAAAGTCTTGGTCACCAGTACATGGCCCTATTAGGAGGTGGTGGAACTATTAGAAGATGGGGCCTAGTGGGAGGAAGTTAGGTCATTGGAGGCATGCCCCTGAAGGGGGTCTTGAGACCCTCTGCTCTTTGTCTTTGCTTCAGGACCACCATGGGGTGAGCAGCTGTGCTCTACCACCTGCTCCCCACCATGATGTTCTGCCTCGCCACGGGCCCAGAAGCAAGAGAGCCAACCAAACATGAGTGAAATCTCTGAAACCGTAAGCCCAAATAAACCTTTCCTGTTTATATTTTCTCGGGTATTTTGTCACAGCTATGGAAAGCTGACTAACACACCTTCTTTGATCAGAGTCGTGGCCATCCAAACAGGCTATTGTCCTTTCACCTTGGAACTGCCATCCATAAGCCACGTAGCTCCTGGTCAGTCAGAGACAGCTGTTTATGGGGCACTGTTGGATCCCACCGCGGTCACAGAGTAGTCATAGGGAAGAAGAGACTCCCCGCTGAGAGTGTCTCCTCCTTGTGCTCCCCAGGTCACATGGTCCTGTAAAACCATTTCCACTTCATTATGGAACTCTTCTGGACACTGCCATCCCAGAAGAGTGTTTCTCTGAGATCACCCAAGACATTGTGTGTGTTTCAGATCTTAAGATCATTTTATGCCCTTTGGTCACAGAGGTAACTTCAAGTAAGATTCCACAGCAAGCTAGTAAATGCCCCACAAATGGAAATGCTCCCAGAGGTTGCTGAGAAGCACTCTCAGGATCAGGCCCTAAGCCCCAATCTATACTCACAGAGGGCTCTTGCACAGAGAATTTGTCTACACCAGCTCTCTAGCTTCTAGTCTACACTGTGAGGGCTCAGGCAATTTCGCTGCTTCTGCAACTGAGTCCAGTGGCCTTGCCTCTCGGTGGATGCCAAGCTGATAAGCCCAACCAGGAAATTAAAGAGTGAAGAAAGGTTTATTACTTGCAGCAAGTAAAGAACAGGCTGGAGATAATTCTCAAAGCAGTTTCTCCCCAAACAAAGCAAGCCAGGGAGTTCCAGTGGAGACTTATACATATTCATAAAGGAAAGACTCACCATCACATGTGGAGACAGGCACGCTCCTGACCACGCGCAGTTTGAGGTCATACATCACATATTCAAACAACTGGTGGATGGGAACACTTCTGGGTAGAGAATTTAGTATTATAAAGAGCAAAGTTTACGCCAGGTCACCTAGAAAGGGTGAGTCAGAGTTACTCATCAACTTTGCCCGGTTCCTTATAAGTTCTCTGGAAGGTCTTTTCTGCCATAAAAGCAACAACCTTGAAGGGGTGCAGACGTGTAGACAGTCATTTAAAGGGGTAGCACCCCTCCCCCAAAGCATAGGTTATTGCCCCTAAAAGAAGTGCCTAGTAGCTAACAGTTCCCATTTAGCATGCCCAGTTAGTATTTCTCAAAGGACACATCTGCAAGCCTTCTGTTTCATAATATTTAGTAAAAGAAAAAGTCCCCAGTCAGCTATGATGTGTATTCCCATATACAATCAGGTGAAAGAGACACAACCACTTCACAGGAAGCCTGCTCAAACATACTAATTCTCCTATACACTCTCACTTTGATTCAATCACCCCTTACATTCCTAACTGTAAATCCTATTAGGATTTTTATCATCAGGTTTTGTTTATACACTAGCTAGCAGAATTGTTCCCCATAAGATGGAATAGAAAAGAAATAAAAGACAGGTAGAAAGGAGACAAGAGGAAGAAAAAGGAGATTGTAACTTATAATATAGGCATATTCCAAATGTTGTCTAGATAGAAGAGACAATGTCAACCTGAAGATTCTGGAAAAACAGACCACCATAAACATCTCATGATCCATGATCAAAAAACTGAGTTCATCGGGTTGACGTCATTCCCACATACCTTCCCATGCCCGCCCCTCATAAGGTTTCCTTTAAAAGAAGAGCCCGAGGTCCCTAACGCACTTCCCACTCTTGAGATAACTCTCCTTCTGTTCTGGGAATATATAACTTCACCTTTCACTTTCTAACAGAGCTCTTCCTCTTTGCTAAAACCTGATGCGTCCTTAAATTCTTTCCTGCAATGTGTCAAGAGCCTGGAAGGTCCTATTAGAGGTCTCTTCTGCTCTGGAGAGACCTCCTCAAACCCCCCTTATGGTAACACTCAGACAGATGTAATATCCATTCCCATACAACACTGAGATAAAGGAAACACAATTTGTTTACATAACACTTGTTTAGACATTTCAACTTTCACGAACCCATCAACTCTTATATTTTATGTTCTCTCAATCTAATTGTAGCATCCGTTAGGGTTTCTCAAGTGGATTTTCGTACCAAAGTGCCTGGGGATTCCCATACCAAGGACTCCTGAGAACTTATCTTGTCCACCCCTTGACAATTTTTTACTAGTGTACTAAAGCTTTGTATCCCCAGCAAGGGGTCAAGGCAGTGCAACCTGGACTTTTTGTCAATGTTTTTCTTGATTAATCTTACTGGCCATGGCCCCAAGTGATTGCTGGTCAAGTTTCTCATAGTAAACTGTCTTCTGGCTTTTAAAATTTTCTCCAAAATAGGAGATATAAAGCGTGGTTTGGGGCCCTTTAATGTTAGGGAACCAGCAGGGAATGCTTTTGGCTCACCCAATCTTTGGTAATATGGTATTAAAATCTTTGTTTTAGCCCCATCAATGTCTGTTTCGTTCATTCCATTTCTTAATAACCATCTAAACATTTCTGCCCTGCTGGGATGAGTTCCTAGTGTCTATCAATATTTGCTTTATTCACTTTATTCTTCTTAACCATTTAAAAATTTCCATCTGGCTGGGCAGAGTCCAGTAACTCTCTCCTCTGGCCTCTCTTCATTCTCTTGTTAATTAACCTAACACTCTTATTAGCATCTGAAGGATCCAAGAGAGAAAGCTGAAGCAGCAAATTTCTCAAGATTTCCTGAGCTTCCTTGGATTTTGAAGCAATAAAGTGATGATGTGGGGCATCCATGTAAAAGGGCCCCCCCTTAACCAGGATGTTGACTATGACCTGGGTGTAGAGCAGGCGAACGTCCCAGTCATCATAAAGCATATGACACAGATCAGCTGCTTGTCCTGCTTGGCATGCACAGGTGGAGTCAGGCAGGCCCCCCTCTCAGGGTTAACAGATCTTACAGGTGCCCATCCAGCCCATCAGGCTGGCCAATCCCCCAGGAATAACCTCCTGTGTGTCTGGATCATATACAGCCATCCGTGATTCTCCCACAGAGATCTGTGGTGCAGCAGCCCACCCGTGCTCTTGCACTAGGTAGCATTTAAAACTAAAGATGCTCCCCTACGTTAGCTACCCTCAGATCCATTTTAGTAAAGGCACCTCGGGAAGCTGAGGATACCATTCCACAAATGAACAATTCTTCACACTATACCTGCTGGTTCAATAGTGACACTGAGTTTCTTACCGGGTCCTTGTCTCACGTAGTTGAAGAATGAAATCCGCAGACACCAGGAAAGTGAAAGTAGGAAGTTTATTTTAAAGGAGCAAGCAGGCAAAGAGGCAGATCACCCCTGGGGGCCTTGGCAGACTCCAGAGCCCAGCGAGGCCTTCTGGCACTGCCCAAAGTATAGCCCGGGCCACGCAGCGTCAATGCACAACGCCTTTCCCTAAAGTCCACGTGATCCACCAAAGAGAGCAGCGGGGTTAAAGCCTCTACGCAGGGGAGCCCATATTGGTGCTGAGCATAGGGCTTTATATATATTTGAAGCCCCTTTGTATAGACATTAACCAATGAACAAAGTCCCCGTTTTCCATCTTGTTTTTCTTGACTTAGTTAATCTGTCATCTATGGCCTTTAATTCCCCGAAGTCATGAGACTGTGTGTTCTGCATGTTTGTTCCCTGGTCTACACGTAGCAACAGCCCATGGATCTAAGGTCGGTGCACATAGATCTTTGGTTCCTGACATCTTGGCTCCACTCCTCCACATTTCATTGTGTTCAGGTCCGATGAACGACACGGAACCAGCTTCCTTCTTTTTTGGGGGGGTTCTTAATTCTTATCTCCTAGAAGTCCCATTCCCTCATTGCCTACCCAACACCCAACTCCTCAGTAGCATCTCGGTTTTGCCCTCCTCTGCATGGACTACCTTCTTGGTGACCAGAGGTCTTAGAGGTACTTTCGGTAGTTCCTGCATAATTTGTCCCTTGGGTGGTGGCTTTGAGACGACAAAGGGTCTTTGCTTGGTTAAACTATTCAGGTCTCTGAATCTTCTGCTAGACCCATCTGTGCACCTGCTTGTAAAATCCAGTATTAGCAAAGAGCCCTGTTAAGTCAGGTTAACAAGAATACCCCGTCCTCAATATCTGACCTCCCTGGACATCGGCTTCCTCAGCTGGTAGCTTCCTCATCCTCTACTCTCCCCCACAGGGTGTTGAACTTGGCTAAGGCCTGGAAAGACCTGGACATAAATTCTTTAAATAATAAAGTACTCAAGTGCTCTAGAGTCCTAGGCCAGGAGGCCTGGCTTTGGAGATCCCAACAGACCAGGCCCGGCCACTCACCCCAAAAATCAAATGGAAAAAGTAGTGGTGATACCAGAAAGGAATTTATTCAGTATACCTATACTGGGACGGACCAGAGAGTCAACCCAAGCGTCCTCAGCCCTGTCTTTAGGGAGTTAACAGAGCTTTGGGGATACATAGGGGAAGGAACAAAAGTGGGGACAAGCAGTACGCACCCTGGAGCATCTTGGTCACTCTGGTTGGTCCTTAGCTCAGGGTGACCAGGCGGACCCTTGTCTAGGATGAGCCAGTTGGTGCCACCTGGGGGGAGTTCCAACTCTTGTCACAGGGTGTATATCAATCAGACCTGCTGTTCCAGGAATCCAAGGTGACTACAGGAGGGAATGACTCAGAGAAAGAGCAAGTCAGAGAGGCAAGGTGGATTAGTCAGGACAGTGACTGAATCCTCCTTCATTTCCAGCAATGACAGGGGACTTCAAGGCATCATCGCTCTGGTGGTCTGGAACAGGATGTTGTCAAAGCTGGAGGCTGACAATCTGGTGATGATGGCGTCCCTGCGAATCTCAAAAACATCTTAGTTACTCTTCTCTTGGTGCCTTCAGCCTTGAAGGGCGAGAACTATCAGTTTTAGATGAACACTCCTTAAATGATTAACTTGTTCATGTGCAGAGTCGAGCAGGAATCTGACTCAAAGTTTAAGGTACTAAAGGAGACAGATCGCCAGGCATGGTGGTGCACACTTGTAATCCCAGGACTTGGGAGGCTGAGACCAGAGGATCCGGGTTCGCAGCCAGCCTCAGCTACTTAGTGAGACCCTCAGCAACTTAGTGAGACCCTGTTTCCAAATAATGAATAAAAATAGGCCTGGGGGTGTAGATCGGAGGTAAAATGCCCCTGGGTTCAATCCCCAGTACTGCAAAAAAATAAATAAATAAATAAATAAATAAAAGGAGACAGGTGCAAAATGAAAACAGAGATGTCAAGCTTCTATCCTTCCGTTAGTTGCCCGTCAGACAGCTGCAGGCCCAAGGGAAAGTCAAGTCAGTGCTTTTTAGCAAAAGCAGCCTCTAAGTCCCTGTTACATTTCAGGAAAAGCCTCCAGCGTCGCTCAGGGAGGGTTCAGACGAAGCTTTTCAAGAACGAACATGTGCGGAAGAAGCGGCTCTTCCAGTCAATAACTTTTGACGTTGATAGTTCAATATCCCTTATGCAGGACATGATAACTCCCCCCAAGAGAAACATATGAGCTGTGAAGAGGCACGATGACCTACATCTGTGCAAAGGAACCTATAACACCCCCTTCTTGCCATCCAATCAGCAAGCAACTTCTCCTCTCCCCCTTCCTGCAGATTCCTCCTCAAATGCTGATCAGGGAGGCAAATCTGAGCTGTCACCAGCCTACCCTCCTTGCCAGGGGACCACACAACCAAGCCATTTCTTTTTTCAAAAACCCAGTGCCATGGTATTGGCTTTTACATGTGTTGGGCAGTGAGCTCTTGCTCAATACCAAGGTCTAATCACCCTGGCCTGTCTTCAGCAACAATCCTGTTAGCCAAGATCCTCCTGACCTCTGACATCCTTCTGAGTAATTGCCCATACACTGACCTCCACCCTGCTTCTTGACCTTAAATTCCTACTTGCCCATGCTGTATCCAGAGTTGAACCCAGTCTCTCTCCCCCACTGTAAGACCTCTTTGCCCTGGTCACTGCACCTATGAACATAGTTTTGAAAAAAAGTCTTCCCTTCTGAGTTTTCACAAGTCACTGGGTGATTTTTTTTTTCTTTAACAAAAGCTGGGAACTAAAACTCAGAACATTGAAGTCTGAGCATGGTCAAGATTTGACCCAGCACTGTCTTTTCATTTTATTTTAGCTGCGATAGATAACGATAACCAAAGGGCTGAATATTTCACCTTTTTCTCATTAGCTTGCATTTCTTTATGCACTCAGGAACAGCTCCCTGGGAGTTGGACCCATCTCTAAATTCCACTGGCAAGTTTCACCTTTAGTAACTGAGCGCAGCACAGCCGGGGCTCCATACCATGGTGACCACATGGCCAGCCGCCCAGGAAGCAAAGGTCCCTCATCCCTCACCCTTTCATCCTTTCTCTTCCCCAACAATATGCTTTGGTGAGCCAAGGCCATTCTAGCAAATCCCACAAACACCAACTTGCATTAGTAGGGAAAACCAGGCTGTAAAAAACAAACTGGCTGGATTTAGAAAGATGTTTTGAAATTAATAAAGTAAGGGAAACCATTGGAAGCTGGCCAAGGATGCTACCAGAGGCATCGGAATCAGGAGGCCCTGCATGGCCCATTGATAGATCCTTGTAGCAGCAGCTGCAATTTCAAAGCTCTCATCTGCCATTCTCCATTGCATAGGAGAAATCCACAGGTGATTTCCTCCGTTTGCATCCACTTTTTAAAAAATAATTTAAAAAGATAGCAGACATCCTGCCGTTTCATCCATAAATACTTCATTACAATATATTCTGATCATGCTTCTCTATTTAAGCATGACCACGCTATGATCTCACCTAATAAAATTAAGAACAATCCTTTAATATCACCTACTATCCAGTCTATATTAAAATTTCTCTAAATGTCTCAAAGATTATTTTTGCAGTTGGATCCAAATAGAGTCCACTTGTTGTGTTTGGTTTGACATCACTGAAGTGTCACTGATTCCTTGGAGAGGATGTCTCATCAGAGAAGATCCCAATTCTGGATTTGCCCGATTCCTTCCTTATATTATCATTCGACTTATTACTTTATCCCCCACACAGCCTGCAATCTGATAGGCCGAGACTTGAATGGATTCAGGTGTATGTTTTAGACTGCATGCTATGTACTACCTATTGCGTTACAACATGTGGCCCATAAAGTTAAGTCATCCCACTTTAAAAAAAATGTTTTAGTTGACACATAATCACACACACACGTGTGTGTGTGTGTGTGTGTGTGTGCGAGCGCACGCGCGCTCATGTGTGTGTAGTACAATGTGCTGTTTTGATACATGCATACATTGTGCAATGGTCTCACAGGGGTAATTAGCATATTCATCACCTCAGACATTTGTCATTTCTTTGGGGTGAGAACCTTCGAAATCCTCTCTTCTAGCTAACTTTTTTTTTTTGCGGTACCGGGGATTGAACACAGGGGCGTTCTACCTCTGCGCTACACCCCTGGCCCTATTTTTTATACTTTATTTTGAAACCGGGTCTCACGAAGTTGCGGAGGGCTTCACTAAGGAGAAAGAGAGAGAGAGAGAGCTGAGGCTGGCTGCGAACCCGGATCCTCCGGTATCTGCCTCCCAAAGTACTGGGATTACAAGTGTGCGCCACCACACCCGGCGGTTCTTCTAGCTATTTTGAAATATAAAACATTATTGTTGACGACAGTCATTCTGTGTAATAGAACACCTGGACTTGTTCTTCCCATCTGACTGTAACTTTGTCCCACTTCCAGTGATGGTGAGATGGGTCCATGCCTCCAGATGAAGTCAGCCTGACCCCTCTAGTACGAAAGTCCTCATGGCATGCCACCCAGTGAACTTGGTGCCTGTTGAACACTGATGCTGAGATTTATTTCATGGGAATTAAAAAACACCACTATGAACTCATAGACTTTTAAAACATACTTCATGTGTCTCAATATGTCGCAGTTATTATTCTTTGTGATCTCCAAATTGTCCCACTTGGGCCAATGGGAGCATCTTCAGATGTCTTGTTGACAGGCCCAGTAGTCTCAGCTTTCTTATTTCCTGGCCCAACAGGATGCTGAGGATGATTGATCCCTCCTTTGAAATCTCAAGGTTTCCAAGGAGGTGACATCTCTTTCATCCACCCCATCCCTGCTCTGGCTGAAGTCGTGACAAAATAAAAATATAATGGGACAAAATAAAAATATATAATAGGCCTTCCTCTCCAACCATGTTCCTTTGACCTCAGGAACTAACCTTCGAGTGATAAGCTTACTAGCTTTGTTGTGAATTAAGGTCTGTTTCTAACAATTGCTTTGTATTTTCTAATCAGTTTGTAATTAGTATATTCCCTTTGGCGCTAGCACACATGCACACCTGTGTTGAAATCCCCTTATCACAACCCAATGGGAGGGTCGCATGTGCTGTATTTCTCAATGCTCTGGATAAACAGTCTTAAGGAATAATAACTTGGTCAAGGAGGAAATTGGTTGCTAATCCAAACTTTAAAAAGGCTGAGAATTATAGCTTTTGTTTATTTATTCTAAAAGATTCTTCCTCTGTCATTCCCCAATAGTACTCTGTGTAACATTTAAAGGACATTCTTTTCGTCTCTACTGGAGTCCCTCTCTCTTAAAAAAAAGCAGTCTACTCAAGAAGTTGACTTGCTCCTGGGATTCTAGAGAGGTTAAAGGTCCAAGGAAATTCCAATTGTATTTGGATTTTAATAAGGAGCTCACTGTGGCACACGAAAACGTGTGATGGTCCAGTGAGTTCGAGGGCCTGCCTCATGTCTATACTAATGTAGAGGAAGGGAAAAGAATTTCTCACCCACTGCCAAGGCTTCTACAACAAAAGATAGATTAACAAGAGAAAAGCATACAAATTTATTTAATATTAAGTTTTACATGGCACAAGAATTCAGAAATTAAGACCCAAAAACATGGGGAGACCCGTGTATCTTTATCTTTAGGTTTGATGAGGAGTGGATAGTGATGGAGAGGGAGGATTGGAGAAAGGGGCGTGGTCTAACGGGAACAAATTGGGGGGTCTCGGCTTGCTGAGTGTCCCTGTGTCTTCAGAGAAGACATTCCTTTCCTTCTGGCATGGGGGGGGCACCTCTCAAATGAGCTTTGTGACCTGCTTCAGGGCAGAAGGGCAACGGGAAGTGAGAGTGGCCTTCCTACTTTCGCTGCTTTCTCAAATGCCAAGGGGCCATATTTGGAGATGGCAGGCCCTGAACTTCCTCGCTAACCTGGAAGGGCAAGCCAAATCCTTGAACTCAATCTGACATAGAGTAAGTGCAAAGCAGGCTATGCCCTGCTCTGAATTGCACCATGATGTATAGAACAGCTGTGCCCAGCTCTGAGTTAGTCCGTTTTGTAAAGCAGTACTTTGCCATGCGTTACTCCATGTTGAGGCCAAGTGGCGAGTGGAAGGACTCCACAGCTTGCTTGTTCCAGGCCCCGGCCCCCACCTGCACAGCACGACCACAAGGCACACACTCATAAATAACTTATTCATGCCAAATGTATCAGAGGAAATCAGGAGTGCCTGGACATGTGGACATCTCCGAGCATATCAGGAACACCAGACATGAGAACTTACTGACCTCACCAGATGTAACCCCCTCTCCTGAGGCCCCTAAAAGGAGGAGCACCCCAAGATCAGACATGGCAGCACCCTGACCTCATCACCTGGTCAGTCATCACGAGCCCAGGACAGTTGTCACAGTGACAGACCTCAGATTCTCTGTCCCTGGGTTTCAGCTCAGCATAGTTTCTCCTGCCCTGAGGACAATGTGAGTGTGGCCCACTCTGAGCTGACATCTCAAGCTGACACTTAGAACTGACACTCTGACACTGCCATCCACCGAGACCCTTGCCTTGAAAATTCTGTGCCTCCTCCAGTGACTCTGCATTTGTGTCTGCTCTCTTGTCTCCAGGCAACCCTCCTGACCCCTGCGGCCACCTTAATCATCTCTGACCTTTCTATAACTTCTGTGTGGTTATAGAGGGATGTGTGGCTCGAGTATTACAGATATTAGAAATCAAGATTGGAATAAAAGAACTCGTGATTACTCAGCTCATGACTACCAGGTAATCCATATGTACTCTGTCAAGAGCACCAATGAAAGTGATGTCGCTGTGACTCTATTGTCATGCAGTAAATTCTGACATTGTGGAAAGATGCAACATGTTTGGCCCTTTGTCATTTTTTATTTTTGAAACGGGGTCTCGCTAAGTTACTGTGCACTTCTGGCCTCGAACCTCCAATCCTCCTGTCTCAGCTTCCCAAGTACCTTCTGAGTCTTTTAAATAATAATTTCTTAGAGCTATTTAACCCTGTGAAGTCGGCTGGTTGTCTTTGTGGTTTGTGTTAGGTCCAGGGGCCACTCCTTTTGTATCTTCCAGAGTTACATGGCTTGGCTTGGAGGCCAAGAGTGGAAGACGTGCTACCCAGAGAGAGGGCGCCCTGGACCAACTACAAGGGAGCCACCCTCCATCTCCTCCTCCCCGCAGATGCCTATTCATCTCATCACCAGTCTAATTCCAATTTCCTGGCTGAAAGGGTTCTAACCATCATCTTATAGGGAAAATGGATCCAAGAAAGATAAAGTAAGAGGCTGCATTGGTGAAGGAATCCCAAGGAGCGTTCTAGACAGCCCTCCCTCTACAGAATGGACACAGGGAGGGGTCTGCAGACTCCCTGCCTCTGTGCTCTGAACTTACTGGCAGTGTGAGCCCACAGTCCTGCTTGAGGACATAACCACCGGTCTACTCACACTCGGCAGACCCTCCCCGAGTGGTCACGCTCAGGCAAGAGAGAAACCACTGCAGGCCTGTCCCCAGTGGTGGGGAGGAACAGGGGTATTTGCTCTGGAAATGACAAGAAATGGAGGTAAGAGGGGCTGTCTGCCACCATCCCCAGTTCTCTGTAGGAAGGTTTTGACTTCATCTGTTACTTGAGACGAGAGAATAATGTCCCAATGTGTGGAAGGTTCTGGAAACTGAATCCGATGAGGAAGATTTCTCCGGCCACCAGTCGTGTCCTGCAATGGAGTCCACGGTTCTGTGTCAGGCAGATCACCCCTGCTATCCTGCAGAACTCACTGGACAGCAATGCAAATGGCAGTAGGGGTTGGAGAAAAGAACAAAGCAGGAGAAAGGTGGGTGGGGGAAGGGAGGAGGAGAGAAGGGAGGAAGGGACAGAGGTGCAAAGTGTGAAATCAAGTGACTACTGACTTGCAAACCAACTTGCTGAGTAGTGCTACACAGCCGCATCCATCGGCTCTGACTCAGCTGCAATCACCCACTCATCACAGAAGTCCTGAGTTCGTCCAGGTGACAGGGACAGTCGAGGGTCAGGCAGGACCATAGTCCCGGCTCTGTTGGTCTCCCCTCGAAGCCCTGCTTGGTCTTCTGCTGCCACCCCTCCCTCACTGTGGGACAATCTGCTTTCAATCCTTCTTATGTCAAGTAGAACTCAGCTAAGGGGTACACTGGCCCCAAGATAATGGATATCGGCTGTTAAAAGCATCCTGCATAACAAACAGTCCCAAATCCACTCTCTGAGTCTGAGAGTTCACCCTGTTCTGTGCTATTGTCCTCTAAGTGCCTGTGCCTGGCTTGCCAGGGGGTAGGACTCATTCCTTCTAACTTCTCACCTCAACTGCCCCTGTCCTCTTGTGTGGGGGAGCCCAGAAAGTTTGTCTGGGCACAACTGGCCTTCCGCAGCGCTGCACAGAGGATTACGACCTGGGGACAATGTTTATTTACATTGCAAAGGAATATGATAAAAGATTGAGAAATACTTCCGACATTAATTACAACAAATTATCAGATTACATGGTTTAAATGATCACTCAGCATTGGGTCAGATTACCCTCTGGTCATGCTTCTGAATATGTAAATGTCTCATAAATGAAGTAACAAGGACCTAGGATGCCCAGATTGAAATTGCAAGTGCTGAGTTGGCTGCCTGCCGTGCCCCTCTCCCTCCATGGCTTGTCCCCTTCTAGTTGCTCTCTACCCCTGTGGCTTTGCTGTGGAGTCCAATCTGTCCTCTCACAGGATTCATTTTACCTCCATGGAAAAGTGTCGAATGACCAAAGAAACTAAGTGCTGTAAGTGATCCGAGATCTCGACCTCGCCTTATCTGATGGTTTCCTGCAAGTAACTAACAAATTTCAACATCGCACTTGGCACACACCGCTCTCCTTGCCTCTCACCTGGAGCCCTCTTGCTAGTGGCCTGAAGATCTGGTGTCTGGACAGGGACTGTGTCCATGAGTCACATCCAGGTGCAACAGTTTGTAAGTTTCTAATGAGAGCCAGCCAGGACCGTCCCTGGTCCCTGGGAGAGGAGGGAGGTCACTTTTAACTCGCCCACTCCCACAGCCTTCCGGTGAATAACAGAAGACCTGACGGCAGAGACGTGGCCTCAGCTCCTGGCTCGTTCACCTCAGACTGTGGCTGCCACCGAGGAGGCCCCTACACTGCTCTGAACCGGTTCACATAGCACATAGTCCCCGGGTCTTCAGTGGCCCAGGCAGAGACCCTCTGAGACAGACAAGGCGGTCCAAGAGGTCAATGGATGTCCTCACTGGCTCCAACCAGTATCTGTGAAGAAGGGGAAGACTCCCAAGGGTCGCTGCCTTCGGACTGTGTTCTTACACCCACTGGCCACTCAATGGAGGAGGGGGAAGAGGAGGAGGAGGAGGAGGAGGAAGCAAGCTGGATTAAACTTGCAGAGGCATCAGCAGGCCGCCTCCCCTGCTGGGCAGCATAACACCCAGAGGATCCTTCTGTCCAGCAGGAAAGACAGACTGCCTGTTTCGCTTGCATTTGGACACCCTCACCACCATCCCAAAGAGACGCACCTGACCACAGCCAGAAATATCTAGAACAAAAAAGACAATGGCACAAAGATACCCCCGCCTGCACTTGTGCTTGTCCCCTGTGTGAGGCGGACATGTGTTCCTTCCTCGCAGATGCATGACGGGGAAGGACACTGCGGGGTTGAGACACAAAAATACCAGGTCGGCGTAAACACTTTGAAAAGGAAGACTTGTGAAATCTGGGGGAAATCACAGCACGCGGCCACAGCGTGCCTCCAAGAGCGAGTGCGCCCATATGTGGGAGCCCCGCAGTAGAATTTGCAGAGCACTTTGAGCTGGACCGGGGCGCTGACGGGACCCTGGCACTCTCCGCACGGCAGGTGCCCCCAAGGCGTGTGCACTCTGAGGCCAGCCCTGTGGGTGAGATATGAAAATATTAATTTCCTGGACACTTCCTGCACTAGAGAAAGATCAACAAGCTGTGATTTGTGAAGGGACTCGGATTTCTCCCTGTGGGATACAGAGGAAGGATTGTTTGTGGTGCTGATGTGAGGCGAACTTCTAGAGAATGATGTTACAATCAACACAACATCGGGCC
This sequence comes from Glis glis, assembly GCA_004027185.1. NCBI lineage: Eukaryota > Metazoa > Chordata > Mammalia > Rodentia > Gliridae > Glis > Glis glis. The sequence goes on from PVJS01021059.1 coordinate 19,745, forward strand.
GGGAGCCTGCCCCGGGCACTTCCGGGCAGCAGCAGGACCTTCCCCCGCTGCAGAGATGCGCAGTTTGAAGTTGACTCGACCAAGGAAAAGTCTGACCCGAAGGCTGGTCCCTTTCTAAAGTAAATTAACTCACCCTTTGACTCTTGACCAAGAGTTGTGTTCAGCTGGCCGTGGCCGCTCTCAGCAACACTTGGGCCGATCAGGGGAAGCAAAAGGACCTCCAGCCTCCAGGAACCATGCCAACCGTGGATGACATTCTAGAGCATATAGGGGAATTCCACCTTTTCCAGAAACAAACATTTTTCCTCTTATCTCTGCTCTCAATTGCCTTCACCCCCATCTACGTGGGCATCGTCTTCCTGGGCTTCGCCCCCGACCACCACTGCCGGAGCCCCGGGGTGGCCGAGCTGAGCCAGCGATGCGGCTGGAGCCTGGCGGAGGAGCTGAACTACACGGTGCCGGGCCGGGGGGCTGCGGGCGAGGCCTTCCTCCGCCAGTGCATGCAGTACGAGGTGGACTGGAACCAGAGCGCCCTCGGCTGTGTGGACCCTCTGGCCAGCCTGGCTGCCAACAGGAGCCACCTGCCGCTGCGCCCCTGTCAGCACGGCTGGGTGTACGACACGCCGGGCTCCACTATTGTCACGGAGGTAAGTGAGCTCAAGACTCAGAACATAAAAAGCAAATCTGCGCTTTTCTGGAGGAAGAATCCAGGAAAGGCCTGGTTCTTACAACTGTGCCCAGGCATGCTCTTTGAACTCGCTGCATCTTATACAATCCTAGTTTCCAAGTGGAAACATGCAGCTCCTCATTTGTCTGGAGTGCGAGTGGGGAAGTGAAAACTCCCTCAAATTCTGACAATAATGATTTTAGCTTTTGCAAGTCTCAGCAGTAAGAAACAAGCAGCAGCACATTGGGACTCCTGGAAGCGATGCCAGGAAAGGGAATATTCCCCAGCTTCCTCTTTTTCTAGAAGTCCCACTGCTCCCTCTGTTCTGCCACCACCTGAGTGACACCTGAAGTATGTGGCACTCACAGAACTGTGATTTAGAGTGTGATATGGTGTGCTTCTCTCCTTCCTCCCTTCCTCCCTTCCTCCCTTCCTCCTTTCCTTCCTCCCTCCCTCCCTCCCTTTCTTCCTTCCGTCCTTCCTTCCTTCCTTCCTTCCTTCCTTCCTCCCTCCCTCCCTCCCTTCCTTCCTTTCTTTCTTCTCTCTCTCTCTCTCTCTTTTTGGTAGTGGGGATTGAACTCAGGGGCATTCTACCTCCAAGATACAGCCCCAGCCCTTTTTATTTTTTTGTTTTGAAACAGGGTTTGCTGAGACTGTCCTCCAACCTGTGATCCTCTTGTATCAGCCTCCCAGTACTAGGGTTACAGGCCTATGCCACCATGCCTGGCTATGTGTGCTTTTTTTTTTTTTTGGTGGCTGATTTTCACCTTTAATTTGCTCAAAGTGTCCATATGAAACCGTTTCAGCTGGAGATTATGCTGTGCCACAATTATTTCTATTAAAAAGCACAGTTGTTGCAACATCTAATTGTGATGCCTGTAATTGTGGTTCCAATAAGAGCGAAGAAGCCATTGATGGAGCAGAGCAGCATGGGGGAGTGGAATTACCCTGAAAACACAGGGAGAGCCGGGTGCCCCGCCTGGTGTGAAAGGACCGCACACACGGGCAATGTGATGCATCCCGTGTGGGCGGACGTTAGGTAGAGGAACTAGGTTGAAGGATCTGGAGAGAGACGCTCCATGCAGGTGGAGGCTCACGGACTCAACACCATACAACCCTTAGAGGCTCCACAAGAGGCTGATCTCATCCGCTGTTCAAGATGAGGAAACTAAGGCCCGGAGCAAAGTGCTGCACCAAGCCACAGAGTGCACAACAAAACACAGACCTCCGGACTTCCTGCACCTGCCTTACCCCACCACCTGCCCCTCTTATTCCAAATGAGAGCAGATGCAAGAGCCGTTACAGGACACTCCAAATCCTACTACTCACAAGACAGCTAGGTGATGCCCGTCGGCCCGGCTTCCCCCTGGCAGCTCGTGTATCACGTCCACACACCTGTTCACCTCTGTGTATTCAAATGAGAAAGGAAAAAATGGATCGGTCTCTAAGTGGAGTCCCCACTTCCAGCGGCTGTGGCCAGCACTCCAGCGTAGCCAGATGACATACCACCCGGCGGAATGCTAAGTGGATTTGGGGGCAAATCTCCTGGTGTTGTAAAGAAGATCAACAAAGTCAAGAAATGCTTGGGCCCTTGCCACGCGCATGTTTAATGAGCTCCCCGGCTGGCGGTGCCTGCAGGATTCTAACGGGTTTGTTCTGTTTTCCTTCCCTCCTGCTTGGAACACGTCTCACATCTGGACAGTTTAACCTCGTGTGTGCCGACTCCTGGTTGCTGGACCTCTTTCAGTCGGCAGTGAACGTGGGCTTTTGTATTGGTGCTCTGAGTATCGGCTACCTAGCAGACAGGTAGGTGAAGCGTGGGGGAGGGATCTATATTATCAGACACCACTCACTCCACCTGCCCTTCCTTTCCCCAAGCACGCAGACCACTCACCGCCTCCTGCCTCGATGGCGGTTGTTTTTACAATTTCTTCCACTGTGCTGTTTGACAGCTGTGACTCATGTCTGTATTTTCAAATCCTCTGGGGTCAGAGAGGGATGTTTCAACACTAAGCAGCACTTTTTTCTTGCAAGCTATCCAACAATTTAGGGCTGGAAGGGAGAGTAACAGATGATTTAATCCCTTCTGTAATTCTTAATTCATCCTCTGGCCTCAGCGCCCCCCACCTGGTCATGAGCCTTCAGGGCCTGTGAACTCTGTCCCATCCTCGGCTGGTCTCTCCTACGCCAGGGGCCACAGCAGCAGGCCTGGTGTTGACTCTCCCCCGTGGACTGCAGGATTCTTGAACGGCCAGATGGGGCTATACATTTGGAACCTAGGATGTGGTTCATCTAACAAAAGGGGAGCAGGGTCTGTCTGTACCAAGAGAGGTGTAGACATGTCCACAATGTCACCGTCCTGGAGATTATAAGGAATGGCTCCTCACAGGAAAGGATCCTCAGAGGAGTCCGGGTTTCCATGGCTCCACGTGCAGTATTTATTAACGAATCTATCCCTGTACCTCTTATTCGTCCATCATTTTGGAATCCCACTCACACTGTGCTGAAAGTTCTGGTACTGTGCACCTTGGCTCTGTTGATAGCCAGCTAGCCTTCAAAAGGGAAAGGAAGGGAATCGTTTGCTTTATCCTCAGTGAGCTCTGTAGAGAGCGTGGCTCTCAGAGCCAGTTATCTAATACTCATAATACCAAGTGGGTGCTGAGTGTTTCCCATGGCTAGGCACTGAACTCAACATTTTGGACATTATCATTCTTTTTATTATTTTATTTTACTTTATGGCGCTGGGGATTGAACCCAAGGGCATTTTAACTCTGAGCTACACCCTCAGCCCTTTTTTGTTTTGAAACAGGGCCTCGCTAAGTTGCCGAGGGTCTCACTAAATTACTGAGGCTGGCCTCGAAACTGAGATCCTCCTGTCTCAGACTCCCAAATACTGGGATTACAGGTCACTGCTTCCGGCTACAGTATCATTCTCTTTAATCATCAATCACCTACGGAGATAGTGATATATAGCCGCATATCATTATATATAATACATAAATACATGATATATTTATGTATAAAATAGAAATATAGATTTGACTCTGGAGTAAATGATAAATACACTCTGTGTTCATGGCCCTCCCTTGACCTCCCAACTACATCTATGAAATAACCCAGACCTGGAGTTCAATGGGAAATGTTGAACAGACTATCTTCTCTGATTATATGATTTTGTCAGGTTGGATTAAAACTTGCAGATGCATTAGAGATTCTAAGGACAGCTCGGTGACTTTACAAGGGCCTGGGGCCCACCTGGCAGCCGGAAGGATGAAAGCAAAGGCGCTGATCCAAATGGCAGGTCCTTCTGTCTAACCAGGTTTATAACATCTGCTCAGCCTCTCCACCTCAGCTCTTCCTGGACTTGCTGTGGGAGGCTTATGAGGTGGACCATTCATTTTTATTTTTATTGCCCCAGAACTGAGGACAGCTGTTTGGAGACAGCCCATTAAATCAAGACAGACACATTAAAGAGGGAGGTCCAGGTCCAACCTTGCTGCCCTGGGCTACTGGCCCAGCAGCTCCTCACTGTCTTTGAGGTGGGGACTCTAACACCCAGCTCACTGGGAAGCAAGCGGACCAGAGGCGGTAGCCTCGCCCAGCCGGTGCAGAGATGAGTTAATTATGAGTTAATTATTCTCATCCCACTCAACCAGTAGGAGGCCGCAGCCCTCCACAGTGCATTCCTGAGTTACAATCCCATCCCTACTTTACTCCTTGGAGGACCTCCCCTTCTGCTCGTAGGGTGGAAATCTCTGGAAAGCTGATTACCCATGATTCCTCCCCAAAGGCTGTGTACCTGCCGCTATTTCTTTTTTCCTAAGCTGCGTGGAGTTTCCATGGTAGTTGCCCCTTCTTGTGCTCTACAGTGTTTGCATGCAAGAGGGCGGAGGGGGACCAAAGCTTAAGACAACCCCCACAGGGTCCAACCGCAACAAAAAGAAGCAATTTCTCTTTTGCATACTTAATGCCTACAAGTTTCAGATTTTATACAATGGGACAAGAATCTCATGGAAACCAATTTTATCCACAGATCAAATTAACATTAAATGAAATATATTGTTTTCTATGAAAATAAGTTTAAATATGCCCTAATAGCTAATTAGTGTATCTTTTAGAAAGAAAACAGAAGGACATTATTAAAAGGATATAAATAAGAATATTCAAAAGAAAAAAAGAAAGGAAGGAAAGAAAGCAAGAAGGAAGGAAGGATATTAAAAAATAAGTCTTAGAGCAAGTCAGTTTTGCAAGGCTCAGCTTTGCAAAAGAAAGGAAGGACTATGTTAGAGAATTTGAAAATAAATCTTTTATAAGATATCTAATTTATTTCTTCACCCTCCCAAGGAAGCATTTTGAGTATCACCAACTTACAAAAAAGCAATCCCTCTTCAATCCCATGGCTTTTGCTCCAGTGATATGCAATATTAAGTGCTGTATTTCATGGCATGCTTGCAGATGTTTAACATTGACTCTCTGGAGGGGATGTGACTGGTTTCAAGCTCCAAAGTGAGGTCACTGGATACAGAGGTGGCACAGCACTCCCACCACACCACCCAGATGGAACACACGCAAATACACTGCTGAGCAGATGGTCGAATGGAGGAAAATAATTAGGAAGCAATATGTTTTATGTGTTTATTACACTTTTTATAAAATGTAACTTATATAACTGTAAGTGTATATAAGCTAATTTAAAAGTGGCTGTGTTAAACAACTGGCTTGCAAATTTTCAGAGTTTAATAATCAATTCTCAGGAGCCAGCACCCTGCTGTCTCTGATGGAAACAAGTCGAAGGAGAAGCAAAGTCCCAGGGGGGTGCTGTCAAACGTGCCCAACCATCGGGGTTCTTCCAAAACATATTCTCTGCAGAGTACAGTGTGCAAGTCATTTTATGGGGAACCCTCATTTGCTATATTTCGTGTGTGTGTGTGTGTGTGTGTGTGTTTTCCTGGGGATTGATCTCAGAGGCATTCTACCTATGAGCTACACCCCCAGTCCTTTTTAAAATTTTTTTCGTTTTGAAACAGGGTCTCACTAGGTTGCTGAGAGTCTCGCTGTGTTGCTGAGGCTGGTCTCAAACCTGTGATCCTCCTTTCTCAGCTTCCCAAGTATTGGGATTACAGGTGTGCACCACCACACCTGGCTCTTGACAGCCTTTTAAAGTAGATTTTATTACCCATAATTTATGGAGGAGGAAACTGAGGTGCAATGAAGTCAAAGTGCTCTTCCTCAGACGTTAATATGCCTATAAATCACTGGGATCATGCTAGAAGTCAGGTTCTGAACCAGTGGCTCTGGGTGGCCTGAGAATCTGCATCTTTAGCCAGCTCCCAAATGATGCTGGACCCCCACTTCCCGCCATGCTGATAGCCCCCATCTACATTCTGAGAAACAGGCAGCTAAAAGGACTTACAAAGCTGCGGTACTGGGCACCCAACCCTTCTCTCCTGATTTATCTGTTCTCTTATGAAAACATTTAGTGATTCTGTTGGAGGGGAGGTCTCAAACCACTATCCCAGATCTTCAAAAATTTTTCTAACTATGCCTTGTGCTTTAAAAGGATAGACTTAATTAGAATATATTCCAGTATATTCTAATTAAGTGGCATTTCTCAACATTATGGATTTGGTTTTCTTGCTTTGAGTCTCAAATGATAAATAGTCCCTCTCCCCTTATCCAAAGGACTTTGTCCATCTGCAGGAGCATCAGCGTGGTGTTTTATTGTACGCCTGAGTTAGCCATAGGTGTTCAAGAATTGCCACTCCCAAACGTTTGTAGAGGATAAACTCTGAGTGTAAAGAAAAGGGTTTAAGGTAGGAGGATATAGGAAGAAAGGCTAAAAGTTAAGTGAGACATGACTTTGTAAGGCTTTAAATGAAAGAACAAGGGGTTATATATTTACCATGGAGAGCCGTTGGTGGAATATTAAGAAATAACGTGGTCAAGCAGTTTTAAGAAGGGTTGATGTTAGCTACTAATAAGATTGCTTGAACTTTAAATTTCAGAGTTAAAACATTAACATTCTAAAATAATTATTGAAGATGCAGTGGATTATTTTCAAGTGGTTAGTTACTATTTGAAGTAGTTAGTATCCGAAATAGTCACTAGAACATTGTTACCCATTAATCAAGCAGCAGTTACAAAATGTAATTTCTGCAGTTATAAAAAAGTACAATCCCAAAAGCAAAAAATGCTGATTCAAGTGGACATGGATAAATAAAGATCAGAAATGATCCTGTTTTCTATGAAAAACTTCTAAAGTAGTCACTAACAATGAACGAGGCTGTCTTTTAGAATGCAACCAAGAGGACGTGATGGAACCGTGACTGGGCCCCAAGTCACCTCTCTGAGACCCAGCAAGTCCACTTGCTGTTACTATAATGTAGCACCTGAGGCTCAGTAACTTGACAAAGAAAAGAGGTTTAGTTAGCTCAGAGTTCCGGAGGCTCAAGGAAATGGCACCAGCATCGGCTCAGCTCTGATGAGGCCCTCATGGTGGGCGGCATCATGGTGCTGGAAGCATGTGTAAGAGGGAGCCATCAACACAAGACAGGAAGCCCCGGAGTGAGTGATTCAGGGATCGGCCCACGCGTGTAGCAACGTGCTCTCATGAGAACTGACTCAGGGTTCCATGAGAACTGCCTTAACCCTTCTGCAGCCAGCACCCTTCATGACCTTAGTGCCTCCCGCTAGGCCCACCTCGTAGAGCTTCCCTACCTCCCAATGGGTCACGCTGGGGACAAGGTTCCAACACGTGAGTCTGTGAAGACAACCCCTCTCCAAAGCACAGCATGAGCTTTGCAAACAGAAGCTAGAGAGGCAGGGAAGGCTAGGTGCTCAGCTCCTTAGCTATAGTATCTAAATGAAGACGCTGAGTAAGGTTGAATAACTTGCCTGACACGATAGAAGTGGTAAGACCATGATTAAACCCAGGTTGCCAATTCTTTTCTCTATTCTGGGACAACTCTCCAGGTCCCGAAACCGATGAAATCCAAGTCCCTCAAATAAAAAGTGTGGAAGCCATCTGACCAGGGTGCTCCATAACAGAGGCACTATGGAATGATAATATATGTGAACCAAAGACAGTTTCCATGAAGGCACAAAGATCACAAAACCCAAAAGCACCATTGAAAACAAACGGGGATATATACTGGATACTGAATTTTGTTTTTCCCAAAGCAAAAACTTTCTTGGGTGGGCAGTTGGTTGAGACTGTTAGTATAAAGGCCCCAGCTCCCAGGATGATGTAAGACCTAGCTAGGCCTGTAGGGCATTTAGCACTGGGTGGCCTGGAAGGATGAACCCCCTCCCTGAACCCCCACAGGGTGGGACTAAGAAGGTGCTTCCGCCCTGGGGTGGGCGGGGCTTGCTGTGGTTAAAATTTATACATATTACACTGATGAGAAGTCCAAAACAGAACTGTAGTCAGGGGTTCTCTTTGTGGATATCAACCCTCTGTTTGGTTTTAGGTTTACCCTCTGATTTTGATTAGATTTCCATAACTTCCATGAATTTTCTACAGCTTTCATGAATCAAATTCAATTCAATTCCCTACCTTTGTTTTTCTCCCTGCAGATTTGGCCGTAAGCTCTGCTTGCTAATCACAATTCTCATAAATGCTGTCTCTGGGGTTCTCATGGCCGTCGCCCCAACCTACACATGGATGCTGCTCTTCCGCCTGATCCAAGGACTGGTCAGCAAAGCCGGCTGGGTGATAGGCTACACCCTGAGTAAGAACGCTTGAGATTACAGCTGGGAGGGCACAGGGCCTCAGCTGCCAAAGCCAAGTGAGGCTGGGGTGGCTGGGGTAGTACTGACCCAGCCTCAAGACAATGTCGAGAGACTTTTATTCTGTATCAAAAGAATTTTTTAAATCGTTCAATCAACTCACTCTGCCTTCCTCCCCTAAAAAGAAAACAATGAAGGCAGAAACAGGGGTAAAGATCCTGCCACCCCGATTTCTATATACCCTTTTGGAATGTTTTATTTCTGTAGCCCGGAGTGTTACATAGAGAGGAAACCTAGCCATTCAGGCCTATTCAGCTAGAAGATTCAATGATGAGAGAAATGTTTGATGTACAAAGGACTTTATTACTTTGCCCGCGTCCACTCCAGTAAGCCACAATCATCCTCAATTGACATACAAGGAAACTGAGAATGCAAGTCCCACGGTGCAGCTGTTACCCTGCAAGCCTTTTGTAGAATCGGGAATATAATTTACATCCTATTCATTAGTAGCCAGAGTTAGGGCCCATGGAGCATAATTGAATTCTCATAGCAGAGCATATTTATAGCAATATTAAGAAAAGCCACCACCATAATTAAATCTTAGAAATTAACCTCATCATTACTTACCCTTAGGCTACCTTCAAGTAGCATCTCGACAAAGGGAAATGGACACTTTGAAATTAAAATAATAATAAGGCTGTCATTACACATGAGAGAGCTAGAATATGTGTGCTTACACAGTTTTACGTGGTAAAGCCAATTTGGGGGATTCCGTGACAAGAAAAGGAGGTGGCTGTCACTACTATTCCTGCCAGGACAGGCATCTAATGAATGTTTGGTCAATAAAGGAGTTAGTGTATGGAGTTATTCAACCAGTAATTTGGTTTCTAGAACACACAATCTATAGAAGTATATAGAATTTGTATAAATGCCAATGTCAGCAAAAGTTAACCTCAGCCTCCTCCCACACATTTATTCTCTAGTCCCTCTGGATGTCTTTGATGTACCTTGTTATCTACCTCTTCCTACCCGCCTCCCCCCAACTTCATCTGTGACTCCAGTCACTTTGAGAGACAGACACCGGTATTCATTGAACATTTGCATGACCTTATTTAACTCTGTCTTAAAATACATTGGATAATCTGTAATAATTGATAGAAATATTTTAGGGTGCATTTCTGTTTGGTTTATAAATAGTTGAGGTCTTTAACATATTTGCCAAACATTTAAGGCAAAAATTGTGACTTGTGGGACACTGGAACTTCAGCATACAAAGCCAGCTCTCCCCTAGTGCCATGCGCGTGGGCCTCATGCATCTGTCATGATGCAGCCATGGGAGCGGATGAGGCCACTTGTCATACTGTGTGCAGTGAGCATGGTGCAGGTAGGTTGGCTCTTGGAGAATAAAAATCCCTGATTTGTAGCATTTTCCAATACCCAAAGTGTGACTACTCCCACCATGGCTGGTTTCAAGAGAGCAATAGGTTTAAGACCGGCCTGTGAAATTCCTGAAAATTTCCAAGTAAGTTATTGTAAGCCAGCCCTAGCTTATTTCAGCCCACTGGGGGACTCTCCAAGCCGTTTACACAAATAAACAGGATTGCAAAGAACATGATTAACCCTGTAAGAGAACCGGTCAGATTCAGTTGTTCATTTAGACAAAAACCATCTACAATCTAAATTCAATGTCTGATTCATTTATTCAGATCCTGAGTCATCGCCACCTTACTATTCTAGTTCAGATTCTTGCATTTATCTGAAATACGATTGGAGAATGTTTTTGCTCATGTTGGCAGGCTTTTAGTTTTATCTAATGCAGGATTATATGATTTCTATTAATTAGTACAGCAGCAATGGTTATAACAAGATAAGCCCCAAGGAACACTTAAAATTGTTCAGAGAGCTGTATAGGAAATCCTAGAATCTGGCCTATGTTTTTGAGGTTTGAATTCTAGTCTCCTTATAGGTTGACAGTCTGTGGTACCGAAGAGCGTTGACCATTTGGATTCTCTTTGCAGTTACGGAATTTGTCGGGCTGAGCTATCGGAGAACAGTGGGGATTTTTTACCAAGTGTTCTTTACCGTGGGGCTGCTGGGGCTGACGGGGGTGGCCTACGCCCTTCCTCACTGGAGGTGGCTGCAGCTCACGGTCACTCTGCCCAACTTCTGCTTCCTGCTCTATTACTGGTAAGTCCATTTGGAACCAAATGGAGATAACGTTGAAATAATTTATTTCGTTAACCTTGTTTCTGAATTCCAAGGTTCTCTTCACCCTCGAGGCCTGTTTTGCATGAGGCCCAATGCCACATTTCAGAGACAAAAATCACACACTCCCTCTCTGGAAATCAAATGTCCTTTCACTCTGGGGGTAAGAATTTTGTGATATGGCTCTTACCTTTCACATTATTTATTTGGTGGCTTTCAGCAGCTGTGGTACAGTTTGGACAGAAGACTCCTTGAAGAAGTCACAATATTACTGTTGCTGTTCTATTCATCCTCAGTGGAAACTTTAGGACAGAGAAGGCAGAGTATGGCACTCGTATCACCACTTCCCCATACCCCTGCCCAAGACAGGCATTCCCAATCAATCCCCGGTCATTATGCCAAATAAGGCCAACATGGCACTCCAGGCAGACCATACCAATCAATCAGAGTTATCAAGGCAAGGAAAATATATTTGTTACCCTGCTTGTGGGAGACATATGGAAAATGACAGAAATTATTAGAAATCCTTAATGTGGGATTATCTAAAATAAAGAGGGGAAATGCTAGATTATCAGACCAAATCTCTCCCGTGTAGTAAACACACTTATTTACTTTCTCCTGGATATATCCACTTGTTTTTCTCATAGTTGTCTAAGAATTGGACATCTCAACCCCTCCCAGGAAGCCTGTTTCTCATCCAAAAGCCAGTAAAGCTCTGTGTCTTAGTTCAAGATGCCATTCCCAAACACCAGGGACTTACTTCCCGCAGTCATGGAGGCTGGGGAGTCCAAGATCCATGTGCTGGCAGATTCCTGGCCCGCTTCGAGCTTGCAGACAGCTGCCTCCTCCTTGTGTCGTCACATCACACAGCAGAGAGTGAGCAAGAGAGCTGTGGTCTCTCTTCCTATTCTTATAAGGACACTAATCCCATTATAGGGGCCCTACCCTCAAAGCCTCATCTAAACCCAATTGCCTCCCAAAGGCCCACCTCCACATTATGCACTGGGGGTTAGGGCTTCAACACATGAATTTGGGGGAACACAAACATGTGGTCCTTTATACTCTGAGAATGACCCTCATCTCCCTTCTGTCCCTTGTCGCCCCATGCTCAGTTCTGCCCCCTTTATACCTCTGAATCCAGCCTTTCATTCCTGTTCCTGTCAGGAAATCTTATTTCTTGCCTGGATGCTTTAATAGATTCCTGACATTTGCTTTACTGATCCATCTTCACACAGCAATTTAGTACTCCAGGTCCTCCATGTCATTCCCCTGCTTATAAGTCTTTCAGTACTTGGGAAGCTGAGACAGGAGGATTGAAGGTTGAAACCAGCCTCAACAACTTAGCAAGACCCTGTTTCAAAATAAAAAATAAAAAGGGCTGGGTGTAGCTTGAAGATAGAATGCCCTGGGTTCAATCCCCAGAACCACATACATGAAAGAGGACAGAGAGAGAGAGAGAGAGAGAGAGAGAGAAAGAAGAAGAAGAAGAAGAAGGAGGAGGAGGAGGAGGAGGAGGAGGAGAAGAAGAAGAAGAAGAAGAAGAAGAAGAAGAAGAAGAAGGGAGGAG
>PVJS01021060.1:0-31910 GCA_004027185.1 Glis glis
TAGATAAGCAAACTCACATTTGAAAGGTTGAACTGTGTGTGTGTGTGTGTGTGTGTGTTTAGTGAATACAGGAATTAAAGCTAGACTTATTTCAGACCTGAATGTTCAGGTTCATTCTGTTAATCCTTATTCCTTATCCTCACACTTTTGTAGCACAAATTGATCATATGCTATACTTATTTAATTTTTTCCAGAATCAAAATATCTCCACAAACACTGAATAGTTTTAATGGTTTTCTAATAAATGATAGATGTTCCAAGTAAAAATAAACAAATTCAGCTTGTGATCTACTGCCTGATTTCACTTCTCATTAGTGGTTGATACTGTTGTTCACCCTTCTCCTAGAGAGGCTCTGCTCTTGTCCTCCCAGTAAATGAAGACATGAAATTCATGTTCTGATTATGAAAAACTTTGAACTACATGAGTTTCTATTCTTATGTCAATATTTGTTTTGAGGGTAAATCATCCCATCACTTAAAAACTCTCTGATCACTTACAAGGCAGCTGATGTTATCTTAAAAGGCTATAAACCTAATATATTAATGGATATGCATACTCTTAATATTGAAATATAAAATTACTTGATGAAGAAATTAAATTGTATATATATATGTGGAGTATGCATATATACTCCACATAGAACTGATAGCACTAGTCAATAAAGGAGACTATAAATGAGAAAATTCTACAGACTGGGTGTACATTACTCTGGTTTTAATTTTTTTGTCAGTAAAAGGATTGAAATTTAGAAATGAAAGTGTGACTAAAAAAAAAATCTCATATTGAAGTACTAAACAAGTGTCTTTAGTTTCTCTTTACTACTGAAGTATAGGAGCTAATTGTTACACACTCCTTCAGTAGTGTGTAATGTTCTCCCAGCTCCCATTGACATTTTAAGATGCAGAAACACAAATGCAGTTCCTGTACTAAAGGAACAAAGGGGAGGTTGTGAGCTGCGAGATGGGAAATAGCTAGCAATTCGAGCTTGGATTTAATTAGAATTAAAGCTCAGAGGAAATATGCAAAATTAAATGTCCACATTCTTGAAATCTTGTTTAATTTACCTACACAGAGGCAATATTTTTTCCTTTTGTATTGTCACCATCACCTTATTTTTGTATATATTATTAGCATGCAATGATCAACTATAACTCATGCAGTGACATTCAGTTAGCTGCAAGTGATAAGATGTCTGTAAGGAAAAAATGTGTTTTTTGATTTAGAAAATATCTACATCATTATGTATACAGCATTGAAAGGAGAACAAGTTGTAATACCCGTAACCACACTTAAAGAATGATGTTAGTATAAATATATTTAACATTAATTCAAAAAGATTAGTGATGCATGCATTTAAACTAGCTAGTCACAATAAGAACGTTTTAGGTTTTCTGAAAGGTTTCTTTTTACTATACTTTTGACATCTTCCAAATGTGACAGAATATTACAATTCAAATTCTATGCTTGAAACTGTTCTAAATGAGAGTAACTGTCAGTAAATGCCGAAGGTGGCCACTGCTCATTTGATTGTAATACATTGTATTTTTAAATTCATATATCTAATTCTAATATTTTGAGTGATATTACAGCAATGATATTTCAGATAATTTTGCTTTATTTATAAAATACTTTAAAATAATTTAGACCTCAAATAATCAAAGACAATAGGATTTTAAAAAATATAAATGTTGTTCATCCTAATACACAAACTTTCCATAATTACTAAATATCTTCTGGTAAAAACATTGCAAATATTATTGCCTACAATTACGGAAACAATGGATGAACCAAAAAACAACCCTCACTCCCAATATATACATAAATTGAAAGGATGTTGGCCATTCACTTCATGATTTGATATTAAACTTGATTTGGTTCACAGTTATATAGGTTTGGTTAGAACATGAACAATGTCACCAAATGTTAAAAGCTCCATCACCATACATGAAAAACCCAAAGGTCATTTAAGTGACAGATTTGTACCAGTCACAATGAAGCAAGTTTTGCCTGTTTCCCATGTTTGTGCAAGTATGAAAGGAGGTCCAACAGACTTACGCTTCAACACAGATTAGAGGAAAACCACAAAGCAGTATAGAACAAGGCCCGGATCTTTCTGTTCAGAATCATTCACATCTTTTTCATTGAGCTTATCTGCTGGAACCTCAAAATGCTGTTGCTATTAGGTAAGAGAAGAAGCTATTCCTTTGTGTGTGCTCTTTATTCTTCTCATCTCTTTTCATCTACAGCCCTTCTAAGTTACTGATACTTAATTTAGAAAGGGTATATGGCTTCTTGTCTTTATCTATGCATTTTTCCTCAAAAACCTAAAGATATAAACTCACTGTACTCACTATTTGCTGTGTAAATGTGGACATATTCCTAAACTTCTCTAAGCTTTGTGATTTGGTTTCTTCATTTGCAAAATTGAGAATATATTAGTGATTAAAAGAAGTTAGTGTTTTCATAGTGCTTACCATGTATTGTTTCTCTGGAAGGCAATCTTCACATATTAATTATGTCTTCTTCATAAAAACGTTATGAAAACTGCAGAGGAGGAAACAGACATATAAAGTGTGGATAATTTACACAAAGTAGCACAACCAGTTAGTGGCAGAATCAGAATTTAAACCTAAATAGCTTGGCTGAGAATCATTACTTGATCTTAACCAAAATTTCATTTCATTTCTCAGGATTTTTGTAAATATTAAAGAATGTGTGTATCTACATATATATGTATATATGCGTATATATATATATATAAATATTGATATATATGTATATATATATATATATATATATATATATATATAATTTTTGCTTAGAAAAGCTCTGGGCTTATGGTAAAACCTCAATAAATACCACATCACTATTCAGATATTTCTTACATAGTGGAAATATATGCTATCTACTTGTTCTTTTTCTTTTTCTTCTCAAGGAAAATTATAATATATACTTCTGAATTCATTTTTTATTGGTGCACTGCAATTATACATCTTAGTGAGGTTCAGATTCATAAAAACAGATACGCACACAGGTCTTGGTGTGATTCCCTTCTTGTTTCACCCCATTACTTCTGTTGCACACACAAGTTTTCTTCCTAAGATTTGTTTCTCTCTAAGTAGTTTTTCTTTATTTGTCTACTTGTTTTCTTGGTATATAATGTCAGGAAGCAATCGTTACATATTTTACTGATATTTTTACTTCATTTTTTTTACTTTTCTAATGTCCAATTCACACTTATTTTGTATCCTAGATTAATCCTGCATGTCTCTAATTTTTTCAAGGTTATATAGCTCTGCATGTTTTTACTGAATTCTATGGTATTCTTGATTATTTGTTCATTAGCTGCTTTAGATTTTCAACAGTACCAAATTCATAAAAATCAAGAAGAACTAATGGTAAATATTGAGGGCTATTTTAATTTTGAGTTGTCTGAATAGAGATTTTTTAGCCTGTGGGAAGTGAAAGGGGATTACCCTACAGTTTAGGACAATCCTGGCAGAACGATTGTTGTGGATGCTCAGAAGGACTTCTTGCAGAATCTCAACACCTTACATAGCATGCATGTATCTAAGAAAAGTTAATTTTAATATTACTTTGGGGACAAAGGAAAAGCAGTTATTTCATACTAGAGGAAACATGCAATTTTGGTGGGAAGATAGTATGAAGATTATTTAGCTCCATAAGTTGACTCACGATCAAAACGTACAGTCATAGTCTTTCATTTTAAGCTGGGAGCTATTATTGATATGTATTTGTAACCCCCACCCAAGGGATGGCATTAATGTATATTCAAGGCAGTGTATTCTTTCTCAGTGGAAGTAGTTCATAAGGATATGTAAATACAAATATGTACTTAATCTTTAGGAGTTTAACAACTATACTCACATTTAGGCACTGATATTTCCTTATAACATGTATTGATAAAACTTAGAAACAAAAATGAAAGTAATTAGTAAAATATTTTGTAAAAGCATCTATTGAAATCCATCAGGATAATTGACTACTGAAGTAATGAGGCCAGGCACTGAACATTCCCTTTCACATACATGAGCTTACGTAAAAAAAAAAAAAGAAAAAAACTTACATAGGATTCCTTTTGCTTTTAAAATTTTGTTGTAAGTCTCAAAATTTTGAGCACATAGTTTGGAAGAAACAGCACCAAATTTGATGACAGAGTAACTTTGCTGAAGTCCTTGTTCTTTCTGTGTCTAGTCCTTAACTGTCATTTGACTTCCCAGAGAACAATTTGTTCCTTGGCCAATGCCTCCAGCTTTTTATTAGAGAGGTGATATTCAACAGATAACTCACATCTAAGACTTAAGAAAATCCAGAACAATATCAGTAAGAGCATCTGTCATGTCCCAGAAACCTCTCTACCTGCTTTTGACTTGATCTTCTGATTGGACCATCATGGCCTCCAGGACATTTTATACTCTACTGCAAATGACACTTTTTATTCCTCTTGGCATTCATCATGTTGTGACTCCTAATCCTCCAGGAGAGACTCCCAGTCCATTCCTTAACCCTCTGACTATATGTGATCCATGCCACCAGCCTGCTGCTGCTATGCCTCCTATAAGAGCACTGCTGGAATAAACTTCTGGGTCACCAGATGGTCTCTAAGTATCATCTTTGACATGATCAAACCAAAGGGGAGAAGTCACTCCGGGGAACCTGATTGATCATGACCACCTGAATCCCCTGAACACGCGGTCCCTTAAACGTGAAGATAATATGGGCAGCGAATGTAAAGAAGGCATGAAACTAAAGGCTAAAGTACCTCCTGCAGGGTTTTTTCCCTCTCTTTTATCCTTCTATCCCTGTTTCACATTATTGTAAACTGATAGTGTCTGCCTAATTTAAATTGGAGTACCACGGAAAGTACAAATACACAAAAACACAGGAATCCTTTTTGAGCTCCTGTCTGGCATAAGAACACTTTCTAGTTATTTTGCAAAGTGAGAGATGAAAGGGAAATTAGCTAACTTATTAATTTCTCATTTGTTAGCACTTTGATTTTATTATTAAAAAATACATATTAGTTTTAGGTAATGTGTCCCCAAATTTTATACATGAAATTCTAAATTAAGGTATGTTGTCCAACTAGCCACTGTCATATATTTAGTAAATTGCAAATCTAAATGTCCTAAGAAAATAGAACAGAGGTATCTATTATATATATGAACCAAGTATAAGCTTCACTTTCAACAGTTTGGGTGATAAATAATACCTAGTCTTTAATGAATATATATATATATATCTAAATAAATATCATAGAAAAATATAAGAATACTAGAAATTATTAATTCATGTAGTCAAAAACTTAAAAATATTTGTTGAACATATTTGTTAAAGTAACGAGTAACTGAGATCCAAACAAAGCTCACCAAGTGCTGTGTGCATATATGCCACTATAACTCTAAAATACATTATGATGTGAGACTACAATACACTGGTAAAGGTATGCAAAAATAATAAAATAAATAATACGATTAAAAACTATTGTCATTTCACAATGGAAACTAAACAAGTGATGTTTTGTGTTATAGACTTTTTTGTTTTTGTTTTTGTTTTTCTTCTACGTAAGAATTTTTTTTCTTTTTTTTTTGTGGGTACCAGGGATTGAACCCAAGGGCATTCTACCTCTGAGCTCCACCCCCCGCCCTATTTTTTATCCTTTATTTTGAAACGTCTCATGAAGTTGCAGAGGGCCTCACTAAGTAGCTGAGGCTGGCCACAAACCAGGATCCTCCGGTCTCCGCCTCCCAAGTACTGGGATTACAAGTGTGCGCCACCATGCCTGGCTAAGAAATTTTAAATTACTAGACTGAGGCAAGAAATTAAGCCTCCCAAACAGAGCCCAAGGAAGTATGAAAATAATTAATAGATTCATGGGCCTTGGCTCTTAAAATTTGTGTACTTAGCCATTGAGAAGCTTAAGAGATTGAAATTTGAATAATTTGTCCTGTACCACAGAAAATTTTCAATCTTGAGGCTAAAGATTTTAGCAAAGAGAGCATGAGATTATAATTTGAATCCTAACTCTATTGTATCACTTTAAAGAAGTGTCTTTAAAATGATAGTTATTAGTTTTTATAGCCGTGGGATATTGATATTGATTCCATAAAGTTTTTTACATTAAATAAGAAAATAAATATAAAAACTGCTATAGTCCTGATTTAATAAAGTTTTATTTACTTTTACTATCAATAAATTTTATTGCACAGAAATCACAAGACAACTTTTAGATTTTGTATGGCTTTTTGTGGAGTTTATCAAATATGTTTTTTGAGAAACATGACTTTTTATATCTCTTGATGAGTGATATAGTGTATGTGACATAAACAAAGTGAGTAGTAGAGTTAGTGAATGCTGTAAGCATTTTCATGTAGCTAAGTGTTCAAAACAGACTTAATGTAGAATGTTTCTCTGCTCTTATAGTAATATAAAGGAAGTTAATGCCTAAATCATCTTGAAAAGGCACTTTCATGAAAGGCTCATGAAATGTTTTCTTTCTTGGGGGGAGGGTTTAGAAGTTAATTTCTTTTGTTTTCTTTTTTTATATTTTTATTGGTTCCTTATAGTCTCACATCATAATGTAGTTCATAGTGATAGTGACATACATGCACACAGCACTTGGTGAGCTTTCCCCCAGCTCCCTCCCCACTACCCCCCTTCCCCATACGAGATATTGAAATTGGCATTGGTATTCTCACATATGTACATAATTTCCATGGAATTGTTTATTTTTTATTTTTTATTGGGCACATTGTAATTTTACATCATATTGGGGTACAGAGTATAAGGAAAATACATGCACACAACTCTTGTTGCCCTCCCTACCGAGGCCTCCCCTCCCTCAGGCTCACCCCACAAATCTTTGAGATTGGAATTGGCAATTTTGTAAACGTTAGTGGCATTATTTCTATTCTGCATTCTTTATGACTTTGTCTCCCCCTCCCTTCCCTAATCTCCCTCAGTCACCCCCCTGGAGACTCTGCTCATCTATCTGATTTTGCCCTTATTTCCGAATATCTCTCTAGCTTCCACATATAAGAGAGAACATAACCTCTCACCCGGCACAAAAGTCAACTCAAGATGGTTCAAATCCTAGAAATTAGACCAGAAACTTTGAAACTGCAAGAGGAGGGTATAGAACCAACCTCCAACATATAGGTTCAGGTAGAAATTTCCTTAATAAGACCCCAAAAAAGCCGGGCGTGGTGACGCATGCTTGTAATCCCAGTACTTTGGGAGGCGGAGACCGGAGGATCCAGGTTCACGGCCAGCCTCAGCTTTCTCTCTCTCTCTCTCTCTGCTTAGTGAGGCCCTCCGCAACTTCGTGAGACCCAGTTTCAAAATAAAGTATAAAAAATAGGACCGGGGGTGTAGCGTGGAGGGAGAATGCCCCTGGGTTCAATCCCCGGTACCACACAAAAAAAGACCCCAAAAACTCAGGAAATTAAAAAAATAATTAATGAATGGGGTATCATTAAATTAATAAGCTTCTGTGCAGCAAAGGAAATCATCAAGATTCTACAGAGAAAGCCTACAGAATGGGAGAAGATCTTCACCACCTACCCATCTAACAAAGATCTAATATCTAGAATATATAAAGAGCTTAAAAAGCTTAACACTTAAAAACAAACAACCCAATTAAAAAATGAGCAACTGAACTGAATAGACACTTTTCCAAAGAAGAAATACAAATGGCCAACAGATATATGAAAAAATGTTCATTATATTTAGAAATCAAGTAAATGCAAATCAAAACTACACTGAGATTATCTCACTTCTGTTAGCATGGCAATCATCAAGAACACAAATAATTATAAATGCTAGTGAGGATGTGGGGAAATAGAAACCCTATTACACTGTTGGTGAGACTGCGAACTAGTACAGTCACTTTGGAAATCAGTGTGGAGGTTTCTTAGAAGACTGAGAATGGAACTACCATATGACCCAGTGATAGCGCTCCTGGGCATCTTCCCAAAAGAAATGAAATCAGAATATTAAAATCATTCTAGCCGCCAGGCGTGGTGGCACATGCTTGTAATCCCAGTACTTGAGAGGCTGAGACAGGAGGATCGCAGGTTTGAGGACAGCCTCAGATCCTCAGATACTTAGTGAGACCCTCTGCAACTTAGTGAGACCTTGTTTCAAAATAAAGAATAAAAAAATTGGGCTGGGGATGTACTTGGAGGTAGAGTGCCCCTGGGTTCAATCCCCAGTACCAAAAAAAAAAAATCATACTTGAATATCCATGTTCATAGAAGCACAATTTACAATAGCCAAATTATGGAACCAGCCTAGATATGCATCAGCGGATTACAAAACTTTGGTATATATACACAATAGAATTTTACTCAGTCATAAAGAAGAAAAATTACACCATTTGCAGGAAAATGGATGGAACTTGAGATTATAAAAAGTGAGTACATCCAGTACAAGGAACAAGTGGAAGTGTTTGCTTCATTAATTCTCCTTCCCCTCCCCTCCCATCCTCCCCAAAACCACCTCCCTCCCTCCACTGGAGTTTCTCCTCCATTATCTAAAGTCTCTCTTATATCTCAATTACTCCCTAGCTTCCACATTTGAGAGAAAACATGTGACCCTTCACTTTCTGTGACTGGCTAATATCAACGTAATGTTCTCCAGGTACCTCCATTTTCCTGCAAATGACATAATTTTGTTCTTCTTTATTGCTGAGAAGAATTCCATTGTGTATATCCTATAATTTTGTAATCCATTCATCTGTTGATGGACATCTGGGTTGGTTCCGTAATTTGGCTATTGTGAATTGTGCTGCTATAGGGATCTTGATGAAGAGAGGTGAATATAAACACAGTAAGGTAATTCAATCATAGAAAAATTTTAGAAATATATGTTCAGCAATTTAAACATTTATCTTGACCAGTTCTTTCCAAGGTTTTATATTTTTCTGCTTTATATATTACACTAAAATCCCGTTATGGCTGAAAAAAAAGCTTTCTATCATCTAAAAATAGTTATGTTTTTTATCATCTAAAAATAGTTATGTTTTCAAGCATTTTGTAATTCTATTTATCATTTAGATTCATTTTAAAGGCAAAGAATTTACATTAGAAATGTCCAGAATGCAGTTTATTATTTTGGCATCCAAATACATTAAAACAAAAATTATAATTTTATTAGTAGATAAAAATAACAAAGTTTTTCTCTCTATATATAGATTTGTGTATATATAATAAAAATAACAATGTTTATATACATATAAATTAATGCAAGATTAGCTATAAATGCAAAGGTAATAAACAGTTTTAAGGATAAATTATTTACACTAAAACAACAAAATCAGTCTTATTTATTAGAAACAATTTGTTATACATATATGTGTGTATATATGTATATGCACATAAATATTACAAAGATAAACCACAATAGTCATTAAATTTAATATAATGAGATGACGTCACTCCTAGTAATGAACATTGTGACTAATAGAAAATTCGTATTTTTTACATAAACTAAGATTATTCCTTTGTTTTGCCACCAATATATTGAAGTAGTTGAGACCCATGATGCAAGGTAATGACATCATTCATTCATTTATTCAATAATTCATACATTTGCATTAGAAAAATGCATTCAACAATATGAATATTATCCTGAATGGTTGTTCTGAAAGGTTTATTTTTTTCATTTAAGGCAAAAAGACAAGTTTGAATGCCTAGAAAACAACAAGGAGGCTCTTGCGATAATAAATTAGAGGAAGAAGGGACAGATATATTAAAAAGGAATAATAATGTGATTAGATAATCCAATTGTATATATGTTATTTCACTTCCCTGTCTTTCCTCAATTTGTCTCCTCATTTTTTTCCCAATTTTCCATTTGAGCTAGTCAGTACTGTTAAAAAGAAAACCCACTTTAGCATTTTAAGGAGAAAAAATGTATTAAAAGAAATCCCAGAGACTTGGGCATTCCCTGCAAAGAGGAATGGTGAATAAACACAGCGAAAGGCCCATCAAGGCCCCCGTTTCTCAACAAGCCACCACAAATGATGCAACTTGCAGTCACTGAACCATTTCCCTGACAGTTCTCATAATCAGAGGCCCCACTGACAGATACCAGGATTTCCAGCTGTCTCCATCCTTCATGCTTGACCTCTCAACCAGGTGTAAGGGTATTAGTGGACAAGTAAGTGTATTAGTATTGGTGGACAAGGAATTCCTGCTTTTGGTCTTGGGAAACTGGATCGAATGTGGCAAACATCCAGGTTTACAAATGGGTACTCAAAAGACTCAGGACAACCAGAAGGGCATGGGAAAATCCATTTGATGACTTAACTCTGCTCATTCACTACTTAGCTGATCTTTTAAAATATTTTCTACATACTTCTCTCAAAGTGTGAAATAGTACTATAGATAATGTTCTACTAACCATGTGCATGGATAGATATGATTATAAAATATCAGAATCAAAGTTTGTTACTATGGAATTTCTATCTGCACTCCAAATAAGTTGAATGACTTGGATTAAGTACAGGTAAAATTTTGAAATTGACTCTGAACTATGTATGCTAATTTTCATTTTTTTCCCCTGTGGTACTAGAGATTGAACTCAAGGGCATTCTAACTCTGAGCTACATCTCCAGACCTTTTTTTTTTTTTTGGAAAAGGGTCTCACTAGGTTGCTAGGAGTCTTGTTATGTTGCTGAGGCTGTCCTCAAATCTGTGATCCTCCTGTCTCAGTCTCCCATGTACTGGAATTATAGGCATGTGCCACCATGCCCAGCTAATTTTCAACTTTTCTCTTTTTTTGGGGTACTGGGGATTGAACCCAGGGGCATTCTACCTCCGAGCTACACCCTCAGCTCTATTTTTACTCTTTGTTTTGAGACAGGGTCTCACTAAGTTGCGGAGGGCCTCACTAAGTAGCTGAGGCTGGCCACAAATACAAATCCTCCTGTCTCAGCCTCCCAAGTACTGGAATTATAGGTGTGTGCTACCATGCCTGGCTTAATTTTCAACTTTTCTTAAGGTGAATTTCTTCTTTGTGTGTTTTTGTGTGTCTCTCTGTGTATATGTGGGAATAAGTACTCTTAAATAAATAGACAAATCTATTGAGAGTAGTGAAGTTAATTTCTGTTTGTTTTATATTTTCTCAGTTCTTAGGTAAATCTCCCAGAGTTGCCATAACACATTACCATAAACTTGGTGACACAAACAACAGAAATGTATTCTGACAGAGTTCTGGAGACTAGAACTCCAAAATCAAGGTATCAGCAGGGAAACATTTCCTCTGGACAATTTAGTGGATAATTTTATTTTCCTTTTCCAGATTCTGCTGGCTGATAGTATTTCTCGGCTTCCTTAGCTTGAATCCACATCACCACAATCTGTCTCTGTTTTCACGTTGCGCACACGTGTGTGTATGTGTGTGTGTGTGTGTGTGTGTGTGCACTTAGTTAGCTCACCTCCCCCCAGCTCCCTCTCCACTTCCTCCCTTTTCCCATACATGATATTGAGATTGGCATTGATATTCTCGTATATGTACATACATCAATGGAAGAGTTCTCCCTGTCTTTTATAAGGACATTTGTCCTTAGGTTTACAGCCCAATGGGTAACCCAGGATATTCTCATCTCAAAAGACTAAATTATGTCTACAAATATCCTTTTTCCAAATAAGTACTTGCAAGGTCACAGGTGTCAGGGATTTGGATGTGGACCTGTCTTACTGGGATCCAGAATTTAAGCCACTATTGTAGTTCAGTGTAATATACGAATTTAAAACATCACAGAATGCTTAATTTTACCCTCATTCACTTGTTTATTATTGATTCCATGAATTTACCAGCAATCACAACACAATATCCACTATATAGGTATTCCAAACATCAGAGTAAGCACTAGGGAAACAAAAACAAACAAGTAAAAATCTGTCTACAAAATGCTGCTAAGTGGCTGGTCTAAATATATGCATTTATCTAATAAAATTAGTAACCTAGTAAAAATGAGTAAAGATGCATCAATGGGTATAGAATATACCATCAGTTTGAATTCATAAATATCGAAAACAGGTTATATGAAAAAATGTAGAAAGAAGTGTCGCTTTTCTTGCATCAAAAGGTGAGTGGGAAGGTATCTGAGGTATAGGAAATGCAATTATTTAGTTAAATTTCATGCAAGTATTTATAAACATTTTTATCTATTTTCATCATATTATTGAGTCAAGTACATTTGATATAGCAATAAAGATAAATTTAAAAATTAGCTTATATAAGAGCCAGGCGTGGTGGCACACGCTTGTAATCCCAGTACTTTGGGAGGCGGAGACCGGAGGATCCCGGTTCGCGGCCAGCCTCAGCTCTCTTGGTCTCTCTCTCCCTCTCTCTCTCTCTCTCTCTCTCTCTCTCTCTCTCTTCTTAGTGAGGCCTTCCGCAACTTCGTGAGACCCAGATTCAAAATAAAGTATAAAAAATAGGGCCGGGGGTGTAGCAAGGAGGTACAACGCCCCTGCGTTCAATCCCCAGTGCTGAAAAAAAATTTAGCTTATATATGATTGTTACTTTATGCCAATATATCCAATTTATAAAGCTAGTAAAATTTTATTACTAAAATACCCCATCAAAACCATATGCAAAATATTAATTGTAAAAACTGACCCAAAGATTTTTAAATATTAGTATCACCAATTTTAAAATTTTATGATACTATTACAAAGATATAAATCTCAGACCACATAGTATTTGTACTATCATTTAACAGATATTATTCATGTTAGAAATATTTTTCCTGAGCTAGCCAAGATGTTTAATTAATATAGACTGTACTCTTATAATTATATGTAGCATCATTTCTCAGAGGAGAAAGACTATGTAGATCTCTTCTATATTATCTTATGCTCAGAGGATACTGTACCTTCCTAAATATTCAGAATTAAAAAGCAAATGGAATTTGGCAATGCACTGGAAAACATGATTCTAACAACATATACTGCATGGAATGACATTTTTATTCAACTATATATATTTATAATGCATATAATGTAATATATGTTCCATAACATTTTAGGGTGATGCAATTGCTGTGAGGAGGTTTCAACCCAAGGAATTTGTTCTCTACCAAACAATAGATTTTCTCTCCCAAGAACAGAAAGAACACAAATGAATGCAACTCTTTTGACACGTTGATTTTAGAGCCAGTTTTGACTTCTAAACTCTAGAACCTTAGGATAATAAATTTGCATGCTTTTAAATAACTAAATTTGTGGTAATCCACAATAGGTGTTATAGTTTGGATCTGGAATGTACCCCAAAGGCTCATATTTTGAAGGTTTGGGCCCCAATGCAGCACTGTTCAGAGACGGAGTGAATGGACCATAAGGGTTCTGTCCTCATCAGTAGGTTAATCCATAGATGGGTTTATAATAGAATGCACTGCTAAGAGGTGGTGGAAAGTGTAGGAGGTGGGGCCTAATTGGAGAAAGTAGGCTACTGGTGGCATGCCCTGAAAGAGTATATCTGTCTCCAGATCCGTCCTTGCTTGCTTTCTTTGTGTACCAGTTACCATGAGGTGAGCAGCTGTTCTTCACCACTCGCTTCCTACCATGTTGTTCTCCCTCCCAAAGGTCCAAAGTGATGGGGCCAAGTGACCATGGATTGAAACCTCTAAAAACATGAACAAAAATCAAATTTTCCTTCTTTAAGTTGATTTTCTCAAGTATTTTGTTGCAGTGACTGAAAGCTGACCAATAGCAATAGGTAATTGAGTCCAATTTTGGTCATTATGTGTTAGGTACTTTTGTCACAGACCAATTTTCCATGGAAGGAGAATACTGAGTTAATTATGAACAACTGTCAAGTAATTATTATATTTATTGTTTAGTTCAGGATAGATAACCTCCATGTTTCCAGTGGAAAAACATTTGGAGACTCATCAACCATGGTTCAGTGATTTGTTATTAAAATATTTATAACCATACATTATTATATTTACTGGGTTCCTCTCCATGATAAACAAGTGCAAATTGGGGTACAACCCTGTGGTGGACTGTGTTTCTACATTTAGTTACCAACACCAATATAAAAATGTTTTGCTCATATTTTTCTTCATCTGGCCACAGCATGATAATGTTCAATAATTCAGTTATGTTATTTTCAAAATAAAATGATGAAAACGAAAGATTATATTATACCATCAAGAGCAATATTCTTATTTGTGAATTGCAAAATGTACTCTTGTCAGTGAAAGCAAACTATCTATTTTGAGAAAATGGCATGTGTGCTTTGCACATGATGGATTAGTTCACCATTGAGTTGCCTGTTAAAAGTGGTCACAATGTCATAATAATTAAATGTTAATTTAATAGCAGCATTCTGAATTAGATTAGTGTGGAATATGGCAAGCCATGAAAGGCATTTGGACTATCACATTAATGAGTCCTTTAAAGTGTTCTCTCCTACCCCCACTGAAATAATACTTCAGTTTTACACTCTGGTGGCTAGGGGCTTGATACTATAAGAGTTCTGCCTAATATAAATTGCATAAATCACACAAAATGTCCCAGACACCATGTTCTGTGGCTGATGAGAACTGCATTGTTCTGCATCTTTCCAAAAGAAATTGAGCCCCAGCTATTTAGTCTAAGAACATAGCCAACAATTCCTTGCTATCAACTCGTATTACATGCAGTCTAGCTGATTCTGTCACTGATAAATTATCACTTGTTATAATATATTTTGAATTTCATTTGACCTTGATATGACAAAGATATTTTTCCATTGAAATTAACATGCTGCTCACAGCTTCACCTTTTATCTTGCATTAAAAGTACTTGACAACACATGATTATGCTTTGAACAAACCCGTTTTTAAACAGCCTGTGTCCTAGTGTTGATCTTCTGCCATGATAAAGTGGAGACTGAATACCCATTTGTTAGGACAATTTTCCATTCAAGAGTTTCTTGTAAAAAAATAATTTGTTCTTTATGTGTTTTCTCTCTCCAAATTTTTAGTATCAGGGATCTATTTTTCACCCGAATCTACTCAATTCTCCCTCCTCTTTAAAAGAAAGCAGAACTGCTGCTGCTATATAAATTTTCTTTGCAGGACCCAACATCTAATTAATTCCAGAAGAACACCTCTTTCCAATAAATAATGGCTTATATATGGCCAGTGTATTTCTGAGTCTCTCTGCAATGAGAAGGAAATGGTCAGAATAAGTTCCAAAGAACTGTCACTGAATTCACAGGCATACCTGGAATAACCTGAGGCACAGGGTTACACACGCCTGCACTAGCTGAGGCTGGCATTGTCCCTTCCATGCCTCCCACTTCCAATGAATATCCAGTAAAAATTTTCAATATAGAAGAACAAATCTAGTGAGTGGTTATATATTGAACAACAACAACAAAAAAATAAACCCTGAATATTGAGAGCTTCAGTCTGGGAAATGATGTTGATGATGTTGATGAAGGTAATGATAATGACTGAGATAAAGTCATTCCATGATAGCATATTCTCTACAATTAGCCTCCTACTTTGTACTCTCCTTCAAATTTTAGACCACAAACCATTTATTCACTAGCTCAAACTAATGCTCTCAGACTTGCACCTTCCGAGCTCCACTTTGATATCTGCAAAACTGATCTTGTCAAGCTCATTGATGCTCTCCACACCTGGGGCCACTTCCTCAACCTGGGAAGTACTCTTTACTATCACATTCCCTGCGGTTCCTTCTTAACTCCCTGGCATATCTTTTCATATTTCTCCTCCAGGTTCTTCTCTCTGTCATGTATCTAAATTTTGGAGATACTTACACTTGGTCATTCCCTATTAGTCTCTTTTCCCAATCAATAGCAGTGAAGTGTAGCCTGCGTGTCATCTTTGTTCATTAAAAAATGGGATGGTGGATATTGGAAGCATATAAACTATAGAAACGTAAAAATTAAAATGGGTTGATACATCTAGAGTATGTAGAACAGTTTAATGCAAATTGTAAGCATGCATGAAATGGTTGTCTTTTTATTTTGAGAAACCAATAGGTTTCTACTAAAATAAGAATTGTTGGAAGCATACCATAGAATAGATTATTTTAAATCAAACTATTCTATATCTGAATAGGTTAAAAATTTCACACACATACATGTATAATTGGGATTTAGATGATGTGTCAGTATGTCTAATAGCTGGCAAACCTAGAATACTTGTTGAATATGTGTCAGTTCATGGGTCACTGACTATTTTTCATTCATGAAACAGTACCCACAATTAGGAGAAAATATTCAGCTTTGCCTAAATTAATTCTGTCCTTCTAGTTCCTCTGCAGATAGATCTGAGTGGCAGAATATTATGAATTCATGCTGCTATGTTGGGATTACTATCTTTTAATATTTGTCATTTTTTTAGTTTGCCTGTGGGCAATCTTTCTCGCTGTATTGATTTTTTAATCTAGTCATTATATTAGGCTATTTATAGTTTTCTTTCTTTTTCTTTGTGTACTACCAAATATAAATCCTGTAATCTAAACCCCTATTATTGAGTGCTAGCTTGCACTAGTAGATCATCAAGAAACCCAGTCATTTGTATTTTTCTCTTTAAAAGCTTTCTAACCGCATATGTACTTCATAACTATAAATGTTGGATAATTTTTAAAGGCTAATATACCAAAATCCTAATACAATTCTTCCTTCTATAGGTAATTCTTCCTTACTCATTCACTTTGCAATTTGGAGTCTTTAAAATATATTTAAAATTTTCTACATTTAAATGTTTATTTATTTGCAATAGTGGAATCAAAGAGTATGGTTTGTTTTGAAATATGATTTTTATTATTTGATATATTTCATGTAACAGGTTTGTTTCATAGTTTTAAAATGTTTAATTTTCTATTGAATTTGTTTTATGTACTTTTACAATCGTTTAACACTGCTATATGTAATATTTATAGAAGCCCCTTTAATCATTTTGTGTCTATATGGTTCATCTCTAGCTTAAACAATTAAGGGGATTTGTTGGCTTATATAGATAGGTATTTCTAGAGAGATCATGCTTGGTCCTGTAAGAACACTAGTTTTATTTATTTGAAGAACTTTGAAATTCTCAGCTTTGACATTATCTGTGTGTCAGCCTTATTTTCAGATTCAAAGTGTTTTCTAGCCAGTATATGTCTTACTTATATACACAACAACATCTAATAAAGCAAATCTTCTTAAGGCTTCCATTTAAGATTAATGAATATTATTTACTGGAAGGTTTTGACATTTTTTTCCTTCCTGTTGGTATTTCAGAGTTGTTAAATTCTTTCTTTCCCTTAACTTTCTACTTCATAGTTGAAATACTTCTATGCTCAAAATCTTCTTTCATATATTTCTTCTATCCCTGTTAGGTTATTTATGCTTGGATAGAAGTAATGTTTTAGAATTGTCCTCAATAGCTCATTTCTTTGAAAACTGTATTTTACAAGTTGTTTTCTTGCTTGCATTGACTTTTCTTCTTTGACATCAAATGCGTATTTGCCTTTAGCATACATTTGCTTCACAGAACCTGACACAAGATTTAAACTCTATTTCTATACTGTACAATCTATTCATACAATTTCTAAAATGTTAATCATGTTGAATTCCATTTTTTAAAGTGAATTTAACATTAGATCATGGGTTTCCCAATGACAAGAGTGAAATACTCTCCATTTTTATTTTATTTATTTATTTATTTATTTATTTATTTATTGCAGTACTAGGGATTGAACTCAGGGGCATTCTACCTCCGAGCTACACCCTCAGCCCTATTTTTTATTCTTTATTTTGAAACGGTGTCACTGAATTGCAGAGGGCCTCACTAAGTAGCTGAGGCTGGAAGCGAACCTGTGATCCTCCTGTCTCAGCCTCCCAAGTACTGGGATTACAAGGGTGTGCCACCACTCCCGGCTTCCATTTTTATATCTCAGAGTTCTAGTAATAGTGTTATCTCAATGCAGAGTTCTCAGTCAATATTTATCGCAAGAAAAGATGGCTTTGGGCTTAATAACAATTAATTACTATTTTTTAAGCAATTATACCTAAAGAATGTTGGTTAATGAAAAGACATCATGATAGATAGGGACATAGAGAATCAGGGTGCTGTGCTCTGTTTTGCCTTTCTACTATTTATTGTTGTAGAAGAATTCTAAATGATGACAAAATGGCAAGCCCTTCGAGTCTTTGTAGGTCACAGAGCTAGAAGGGTCACCTAATAAATTAGAAGGTAAAATGAGAATTCACTAAGTTCAAAGTTCATTCAGTTACTCACTTTACATTTAATCGTTGCAATGTGAAGGTTGTAACCACAAGACATAAAGAAATTTACTTGCAATGCTACTTATTCCCCAACCTCAGTTATCATATGGGGAGAGACAGTATTTTTTATAAAAGTTTAATGTAAAACTAACGTGGCAGTTTTAATTGATTTTAATAAAAGTATAATGTTTCAAAGGAAATGCTCTTTCTTTTTAATTCTAGGTTTACATGTTTTGGTTTCAGTCATTTTATTATTTAAAACCTAGCTCTAATGGACACATACTGCTAGTTTCCAAAAAAAGGCCTAATTTCCTTACTTTAAGAGTAATTCAGATATACATTGCTAATCACCTCTCTCATGTGCAACCTATTGGAACATGAGGGTCTACTCCCAATCTGGCTCTAAGGATGGGCCCCAGTTCTCTAAAAATATCTTCCTCTCATAAGACAATGTTTCAGTGTCCTAGGTTCCAACTATTCAACGCATGTCATTTACCTACATATATGAAATAGTCAAGAAAAGATATGTTTCCAAGTTTGTCCACAAGACAGGAAGGGGAAATTACCCAAATCATCAGATAAAGAGTATTCATTACAATAAAAGTGAAGAAAATAAATGGACAAAAGCCAGGGGAGTCCCATGAGGTCTAGTTGTAGAGCCCATTTATAGAGGGAGTACTGCAAATTCAATTGCCTTGGACCAAGTGACACAATCTAAGAAAGCTAACTACTCACCTCTGCTGCAACATATTTTTTGCCAGCATAAAACAAAATGATCAATAACACTGAGACAAGCTTATGCCACAATTGATCTTAGTTGGGGGAAGCATGAAAGCAATATTCCCACGTAGGGAATAATTCCTTAATAATAAATACCTCTAAAATAAGAGGTCAGGAAGCTAAAATGGATGTTAGGATAAATGTCATAGGCTGATGGAGCCTGAACCTAGGGCTGTGACCAGCACAGTCTTTCCTGGGCCCCATTACAGGCCTTCATATAGCAGGAGCTCTTCCTTGGAGGACTGCATTATCCCTACCATTGTCCCCTGGAATGACCATGGGAAATTAATGGACAAACTCCAATGGAATATCGCAGTTTGGGATGAAAATGATAAAATGGTTTCAGTGATTTACAATGACTCAGGCCTGGATACATGAAAACCCAACAATGGGAAGCCAGGCCAAAACACCAAAATAAAAGCCCAAGAGGAGCTGGGTGCATTGGCACATGCCTGTAATACCATTAATTGGGAGGCTGAGACAGAGGATTGCAGGTTTGAAGCCAGGGTATGATAACTTAGCGAGAGACCCTGTTTCAAAATAAATAAAAAAAGTGATGATAGATGATTGATAGATAGACAGATGATAGATAGATAGATAGATAGATAGATAGATAGATAGATAGATGATAGATAGATGATAGATAGATGATAGATAGATAAAAGGGTTGGGGTATAGCTCAGCTGTAGAACACCCATTGGTTTAATCCCCAGTACCAAAAAAAAAAATAAAAACAAAAGAAAGAGAAAAAGAGAAAGAAAAAGTCCACGAGGTGACAAGGGGAAATTAAAAGAAGAATAAAACAAGGTCACCCACAAAATTACAGAAATATTAGGATGCTTGTGCACAAAATATCATTGCTGCTTCAAGGAGTATACACATTCCCCACAAAAAATTAAAGCTGTAACACAGTGGAACATTCAATCTCTCTTTTTTCTTTTTTTGTGGTAATGGGGATTGAACCCAGGGGCCTCTGAGCTACACTCCCATCCCAGTTTTATTTTTTTTTTTGAAGTAGGATCTCACTAAGTTTCTGAGGGCCTCACTAAGTTGCTGAGGCTGGTCTTAAACCTGCAATCCTATTGTCTCAACCTCCCAAGTACTGGGATTATAAACGTGTGCTACCATGCCTGGCTGGAACATCCAATCTCTGACCACCGATAAGACTTTTTTGTTAAAGGAGGGGGCAGACGAAAGAAAAATTAATGAGACACCTTCGAAAAACCTCTACCAATGCTATGGGACTGAAGATTAAGGCCATCATTAAAGCAATAAAAAAAGACGAGGGATCATAAGAATGGAAAACTTTGTAATACCACATAGCAACTCTCTGAGGTCCCAAATGCATTTCAAGAACAGGTATAGGTTTCCCTACAGACTAACCAAGTCAATGACGAATATGAGTCCATCTCTCAGCACAATAAATCAGACACAGAGGATGATACCCCTTGTGTGTCCCTTCTTACTCCCCTCAAAAAGAATGATTAGGAATAGGACCAAGGGCTTCAGGACCCTACCAGGGCCTGATGACTTGATGCCTCTGATAAGGTAAAAGGAAAATGGAAAGAATTCAAACTTTTATGGGTCCCTTGTATACTGATGACCAAGTGACAATGATCTTAGGCTCCCTGCAGGGATAGGACTAAATTGTGATATTAGGAGGTTTGGGGACATATGTGGTGATCAAAGTTTACATGGCTCACTCACAAGTTCACAGGGGCTTATAGGTGAGTCCCTTTGGGACATTTAGGGCAGAGACCAATGATCATGGTTACCACCACTAAATACATTATAGATTATTGACATTCTGGCTGATTTTATCAAAGAATGTCATTGCTACCTCAAGGAATATGTCCCCTCACTAAAAAGGATGCAAGTTACCCTCACCAAAAAGAACACAAGTCATAACAGAATGGTATGTCCACTCCCTGACCACTTAACTAACCTCATCCCTAAGCATTATTAAACAAAAGCAGTGCCACCTACCAGGCAGGAAAAAAAAGGACATTACCCCACTGATAGGATGTGCTGCATGCAGGAATATTGCCCGTGACCCTATTGCAGTTGAACAGCCAGTCAGTCCTATAAGAAAAAGCTTCAGGAGTCTAGAGGCTAATTACAACAGATTAAATACCAAGTTTCGATCCTTGGTCCCTTGTGGTACCTGACATGATTGTCATTACCAAGGCAACAGTGGCCTACATGGGAAACTGATGCACTCTTATAGATCTGGCTAACTCCTTGCCTTCTTTGTTCCTTTGCAAAATGAAGAACATTTGCAACAGCCTGCAGCATATTGTCATCTTGCTTCTCCATGGTACCTCAGTTTCCTTACAATATGCCACCAGTGGGCATTAGCTCCAGGAGTACTTGCCAACCACTCTGTTAATAACATCCTCATTGCTGGCCTGACTTGACTAACAAACATGATGAACAAATCCTATAAAAGGTCATAAATGCTATAACACAGACAGACTGGGCCATCAATCCTAAAAAAAAAAAAAAAAAAAAATCTAGGGACCTGCTGAACAAATGTAGTTCCTGGGAGCCACCTGGAATGATCATCAGAAAGATAAAATTATTAGGATAATTTTATTCCTAATATAATCAGACAAAAATTGCTGTCCTTGGAAACCATCACCAGTAAGAAAGAAGCTCAGTAGATTTTAGGCCTTTTTGGCTATTGGAGACAACGTGGACCATGATAGTCTTTTAGCCTTTTTAGTCAAAGTGGCATGCAAGGTGACCACCTTCATGTGGGACTATCAGCAACAGGCTCTAGAAGCCATGCAATATGCAGAGACCCAGGCCCTGCCAACTGGCCAATGGAGCCTACCAGCACTATGGGAAAAAGGGGACAATTACCCATGAAGATCAACCCCTAGGATAAGAGGCTGCTATTGGAGTACAATGACCCCTCAAATCTGCGCATCCACAGGTCCATCCCCCTTTAAAGCAGAAAGGCCTAGACTGTTACTGGCTCCTAACAAAATAGAGCAGCTGACAACTGCATTGCTGTAGGTAACTTTAAACTTGAAAACCTGAGCTGCCCATTCTTGCACAGATATTCACTATCTTACTAATAAAATGTGGCATACTTGGCAAAGCTCCATCACTTGATATAAATTATACCTTCAAAACTGAGCCATAGCAGAGCCCCAGGGTGTCAACGGATTCCATGAACAAGTTAATTGCCTTGCTAGAGGGTCAGAGCAGCCTACAGGGGATGCCCACTCCAAACCACCTCGACTAAGCGAGGTCTATGATTCAAAGATGTTCCAGCTGATGATATGGTTTGGTTCATGCAAACATCTGTGAATCTCAGAGTTAATGAAGTCCTGTAGGTCATTGCAATATCCACCTTAAGGATGACTGACCACCTTTTGACTAAAACCAGGCAAGGACATTCTGTCAGATAGATGGGACTCTCTGTGGATCCATGAAGCAGCTACTCTCTGCTATATATTTACCGACTTATGAGCTGTAACATGGGACAGCCATGTAGTCCAACAATTTGCAGAATAACAATTAACTCATTAAGAGCTCTCCATAGTAGGGCTGAGGACAGTGGCAGCAATAGTTATAGTTAGTTATAATAGCCCCTTGAAGAGCTCATAAATTGGTGCTTGGAGTTGATATAATCCAGTCTTGATGGTTGTAATCCCAGCAGTAGATAAATCTAAATGGGGGGGGGGCAGAATGATATAATGGGCAGCTCAAGCAACAAATAAACAAAAGCTGTAAAAAAAGACAATTTACCAAGTGTCATACCCTCCTAATAAAAGCCATTTGGACGATAAATACTACACTCTAACAAAAGAAAAACATGGCACTATAATTCATGTTCAAAAAGGCAGATAGTTCTAGTTATCTGGTCAGTGAGCAAAATGCAAACATTGAAGGTTATCAGCCCAAATCTTCTGTTCATTTCTTATTGATGGAATTGCATATTTATTTCTTTTTGTTGAATGACTAACTGGGATGATGGCAGAAATGGTAAACTAGCATTTACTCAGCCTGCCCTTTGCAGCCTCCCGAGCCCATGGATTTGCAGCTAGTGGATCAACTGCTTTTGTCTGTTTTTAGGGCTTTCTGGATATCTATGTCTGCATTAGTGATTGAAGTGGTTGCTGATGTTGGGTTTCATCTCCTGATTTTCCTTACCTTTTCATCATCTTCCTCTCTAAACTCTTTGGTGATCAGGGCCTCTGCGGAATTGGAGTCTACAACCTCCGTACATGTTCTACCTACCTGTCTGTCTTGTTCTCCTGAAGCCTGGTTGTCAGCTCCCTCTGCCACTTCTCCTTGAACAGGAGGGTTGGATGCTGCAGTCCATGCCCGTGGGGTCTCCACACTAGTAGGTGGGAACCTTCACTGCACAGGGCCTGTGTTGTGGATTTGGCCTTCAGGATGCTCTCCCATCCTCATTCTCTCCCTCACTCTCACTATTTTTGTAATTCTGCTGGTAATTTCCTGGAGGACCCTAAGACATGGGTAGCCTCTGTAATGGTTAAGGTCTGCTGCAGATTTACTGCATCGAGGTGAAACTACACTCAGGCCTATAACACCTGCTGCCTCAGCAGCCTTTCTCCTACAACAAGTTCAAGGTCCACAGCCTCTCCATTTCCTACACTGTGCAGGTGCTTCCTGGGCTTATTCTGCTTCGTGGTGTAAAATAGTCTTGTTTTCCTTTTTGAGAAGATTATCCTAATAGCCATTTAGAAAATATAATGTAGGAGACAAAATGCAACTCGAAGACAAGTTAATAGAATGTTGACAATTTCTAAGAGTGGTAACAGTGATCCAAACTAAGAAAGTGAAGATAAAGGGTCCATTGATGCATGTCAACTGGAGATAAAGCCAGTAAGACTTGAAGACTAGAAAAACAATTGGTGTGAAAATATATAGAGGAGAGTGATTTTAGTTTTGTGAATTAAATGATAGAAGTCAGGTTGAGGAGCAGGCTTGAGAGAGTAAATCATAACTTTGGTTTGCAATAACTGTAGTTTGAAACACTAAGTATCTTGGTGGGAATGTCATGTTGTCTGTAGATTATTTTAGTTAGAATTTCACAGAAATCTCTGGCCCCTCAGTATACACATATATTTTTAAGCCACAGAATTGGGTGAGATCTCTCAGGAGAGTGTGTGTAGAAAAGCAGTTAGTGTTAGGCTGAGTTGGGGAAAAGGCACTATTTAAGTATGAGTTTTGGAGATTGAAGTTTAGTGGCAAAAATGTTTCTGAGAGGTTTTGGAAATTCATAGTGAAAAGGTTCTTATTTTAACCATAGGTTTGTAAAACATAAGGCAGTACAGTGCAAAATCTAATAATTAAAGTGTTAATTTCATAAGTGTATTCTTGAAATTTATGCTCAGTTTTCAAGAAAAGCATAAAGGTAAAAGACAGCAGAGACATGGGGTATAGAAATTATCTTTTTTTCCAATGTTAAAACTTTCTCCTAACATTATTTTTGCTCAAACTTGGTGGCAAAATTTAATTTAATGATTACTTCCTGTTTTCAATTTTATTATCAAATATAATATTTCTAGAAGCAGTTTTAATATTAAAATTACATATATAACTTTCATGGAGAACTCTTCAATCTTATGTCACCTATCTGAATTTCACTCTCAACTAATGAAACTTACCATTTGATAGAGTTCAGTGAGTCATGATCTTCAGATTCTTTCTCAAAAATAAATGAATATAATTTATAAATATGAATTTTATTTAATGAACTTATTTGGTGTCAGTCTTAATATAAAACTTGATACAGCAATAAATGAGAATCAAATGACAGAAATATTTTCAAATGAATACCTTATCAGTTTTATCAACATGCCTTTTCTGGGGTGGAACAGAATTTACAACAAAACACTCAAATGATTTTAACTGCCTACTTCGACTTTCTATACCATAAAAAAGAATGAAACAGATTATACAAAAACACCGGTCCCCAATTTTTAAAGTTGTGTTTTATTATCCATGACCGATGTAGAAATATGTATATGTATATAAATGAAGTTGACTACCATGACTTACTTCTAAGACTCTAAATAAATTGTGAAACATGAAGACCAACCCTGGGGCACTTAGTGGCTGGATGCTGTGCTTAATTGTGCATAAGATTAAGTGTAGTTCTTCCATGACCATCCGCTTCCTTGCTATAGCAGCACCCCTGCAGCGTTCATTGTGTTTTCTAATCCTATTCAGTGACTAGTCATTCTATGCCTCAGACTGTGGAATAAAGACCAATGGGGAAGAACGGGGTGGAATAATTTCACTGTCATCCTAAGGCTTGAAACTCTGTTTCCAGAGAAACAACTCTTAGTGTGATTCAGCTAATTTCCTTAACATTCCCACTTTAAGAAATTGTGGACATTACATTGCTACTAACATATGCTTTCACCATATGCCTAAGCACCAACACAAAAGGAATACTTGACTCTCCTTTCCCTTATGTTGCTATTGTTCTTTTCTGGTGGCTAGTATTAGATCAGTATTATGACAATAGATATTCATTAAGAATTCACCACTGTTGTGTGCACACGTACAAGAAAAATTGTTGAAGATATATGTTGTTTTAAGTTTTGAGTACTGAAATTACATAGATTTTATTCAATGTATTGCTACTATATTAGAAAATATAAACTGGGACAAGTAAAGTAGATATATACATTATCTACCTTTTAGATAATATTTCTAGATTAAAATAATTTGTCCTCTGTATGGGCATACATATGTAAATATGGTATATGTCTACAATGTCATGTGTATGCACAAGTATATATATATAAATATGAATATAAGGAAAAAGAAATATACATAATATATATGTATATTTCTTCTTATAAGGGATGATATTAGATAGTAGTTGTTTTTACCAAAGTTTACATTGAGTGGAAACAATTTACTTTAATAAAATAGTCTTTATGGAAGTTGATATTTGAAGTATAACATTTATTTATTTTATTTTATTTATTTATTTTTTGTGGTGCTGGGAATTGAACCCAGGGTCATTCTACCTCTGTGCTACAACCCCAGCCCTATTTTATTTTTTATTTTGAAACAGGGTCTCACTAAGTTGCAGAGGGCCTAAATTGCTGAGGCTGGCCACAAACCTGCAATCCTCCTGTCTCAGCCTCTCAAGTACTGGGATTACAGGCATGCACCACCATGCCCAGCTTAAAATTTATTTTTAAGAAATAGAAATTTAGAAATAGACAACCTTGAAATTATTGTCTTGTCTAATTTATGTTTACCTGGTCATGACACATGTTGCTCTGGTGTCGCTGACATGTTAAACCTTTTCCTCACTCATGGAGAACTTGCATTCCACAGTTAAATGTGAATTTATTATTATATTTAATATTGCCCAAAACAGATTATCACTATTCACATTTTAAACCACATATTTTCCTATACATGAAAACCAGGAGCATGGACTGAAAATAACAGCAATAACATCTAGAGGGCTTTTTTTTCTCAATATCTTTTCTTCATTGAATTATAATTTAAATGCAGTAATATTCACATATTTTAAATATACCTGATACTGAATTTTCAATAACTTTATTAAGATACAATTGACAAATAAAATACATATACACAAAATGTACAACTTGATATGCTTCTACCCATGCCAAACCATACTCAGAACGAGAATAGTTAATAAAGCCATCATGTGGTAAAGTTCCATTGTGCCAAACCAAAAAAAGAAAAGAAAATGTTGTATGTGTATACAGAATGCAATACTATTCAGCCATTAAAATGATGAAACCCTCTCATTTGACAGGACAAGGATAGAACTAGAGATAATTATGTTTACTTAAATAAACTAAGTGGAGAAAGATAAATTCTGCATGATCTTACTCATATGTGGAACCTACAAGAGTTGACCTCCTAGAAGTAGAGAACAGGATGCTGGTTTCCAGAGGCTGTGTAGAGGAAAGGGTAGGGAGAGATAGGAAAATGTTGATCAACAGGTACTAAGTTACAGTTTGTGAGACAGTAAGCCAGAAGTCCTCCTGTGTTCTTGCACAGCAGGGAGAGTACAGATAACCATTATGAATTATGTATTTCAGAAAGTTAGAAGAAAGGGTTCTGAGTGCTTTCACCACAAACATTGAGGATCTAGACATGTTTAACCTTTATTTAAACAATATACAATATATTGAAACATCACATTGAACTCCAGAAACATATGCCATTTTTATGTTTTCATATTTTGGCACGTAAATAAATAAATACATAAATATAAAATGAATAAATAAAATATGTTGAACAAAAGACTAGAGACCTTAATGGACATCTCACTAAAGAAGCTATACCAATAACAAATGAGGATATGAAAAGATGTTCAACATCATGTATCATCAGGAAAATGCAAATAAAAAACAATGATAAGTCACAACACAATTATTAGAATGGCCAAAATGTAAAACACTGACAATATCAAGTGTTGGCAAGGATTTGGAGCAACAGGAGTTCTCATTTGTTGTTGGTGGGGATGCAAAATAGTACATCCACTTTGGAAGACAGTTTGACACTTTCTTACAGAGCAAAACATTTTTTAACTATATGGCCCAGAAATAGTGTCCCTTGGTATTAACTCCAAGGAGCTCAGGCCTTATGGAACACAGAAAAACCTCCAGGCTGATGTTGAGAGCAACTTTATTCATAATGGACAAAACTTGGAAGCCACCAAGAGGTTCTTCAGAAGATGAATGGATAAATAAATTGTCACCCATTCAGATAATGAAATATGATTCAGCACTAAGATGAATGACCTATCAAAGCATCGAAAACACATGGAGGAAACATAGATATGTGTTACTAGGTGAAAGAAGCCTATCTGGAAAGGTTACATAGTGTAAGATCCCAACTACATGACATTCTAGAAAAGGTAAAACCATGGAGATCATAAAAAGCTCAGTAGCTACCATGGGACGGGCTGAAGGACGTATAAATAGATGGAGCACAGAAAAATTTTATTGCAGTGAAAGTATTCTGTGTGATACTATAATGATAGAAATGTCATTATATATTTATCCAAATCCATAGAATGTGCAAAACCAAAAATGAACCACAACATAAACTGTGGACTCTAGTGATACTTGTATGTGGTTGATTCTCAGGTTTAATTCACATTTATGAATAAGCTAGCTATCACCTGGAGGAGACATTCTTCATTCAAAACAACACATTTGGCAATTTGTTAAATTTGTGGTGAAATGTACTAAATTTTACTTCCCTGATCAAAAAGTTTAGCTCTCTACTAAAATCATTTAAAATATCACCAGAGAATGATTCTTATATTAAAAATATTTCAATTTGTTTCCTGAAGGAAGAATGGCTTAGTTGAAAATAAGTAGCAAATGAAAGAATTAAAGAACTAATTATGCAATAATGAAGGGACATTAGTAATGTCTCATTTTCAGGAGTATTTTTTCTCATCATACACTCAGAAGAACTGGACTAATATCTGACTTAGATTTCAATATTTAAATTTTATATTATTAATAATGATAATAGCACCAGCAAAACATATGTAGTAATACTTCCTTCTTTAGGACTTAAATTGATTCGTATATGGTTTTTCCTAATATCAAATATTTTCCCAATAATATATTATGAATGAGATAAAGAGATTTGGTTACTTCACTGTTACGAAACTTCATGTCTGTTGTAAATATACATTAGGTTTGTTCATTTTTATGTCTAAAATCAAAGCTCTTCTCATTCATATTTTTTTTTTTTTTTTGCGGTACCGGGGAATGAACGCAGGGGCGTTCTACCTCCGCGCTACGCCCCCGGCCCTATTTTTTATACTTTATTTTGAAACCGGGTCTCACAAAGTTGCGGAGGGCCTCACTAAGTAGAGAGAGAGAGAGAGAGAAAGAGAGAGAGAGAGAGAGAGAGAGAGAGAGAGAGAGCGCTGAGGCTGGCTGCGAACCCAGATCCTCCGTTCTCTGCCTCCCAAAGTACTGGGATTACAAGCGTGTGCCACCACGCCCGGCCTCATTCATATTTTAATTGTGGACTCGTGTTTGCAATTTTTAAAGTCTTTTTTATTTTTAACATTTTTATTGCTACCATTTCTCAACATCTGAAATCATGCATACTTGATGGCAAAAAGTGCTTTAATTTAGCCACAATCAAACTCATTCTTCACTCAGATAATTTACTTTGGCTCATGAGTAAATTTGCCTTTTTATTATGATATTAATTTGAAATTAAGTTTAGAAATATTTTTCATGATTAATATCAAATGTATTTTATTGATGTGTTCATTCAATTATATCACACCCATTAAGCATCTCCTTTATACCAGGCTTAATCCATTTCATGTTACAATTCAATAATTGCTTGCATGGTGAGCCTGTATCAAAGCTTCTTATTACTATAGGACAAAATTTAGCACAAAACTTGGTTAACTACCAGCTTGGGGTAACTAAGAAATGGGAATATGTTGGCAATATTGAAATTATTTGTGATAGAGGAAAACACTGGTCGGGGTATCATTAAAACATACTCATTTTTAATTGCCAGAGCTACATTAAAGTCCCACGGATTAGATGATTCTCTGACCTAGCTGGCATTAGAAGTGAGCTTAGTGATGGAGACAGAATCTCTGTCAATGAATCCTGATTGTCTGTATCCTCCAAAGTAAAATGAATCCTTAGTTTTTAAACAATTTCTGCCTTTAAAGGCTAGTAATCAAAGAAGAAGAAAAAAAGATTTTTAAAGTAATGGTTAAACTTTCAATGTCCTTGTGTCTTTTCAAAGTTTCAATGGGAATTTCCATTACAGACACATTTTTTGAAGGTTTTTGATCCTTGTAGCTGAAATTTAGAACAAAGGTCCTCTGTCTCAAACAGCTGCTATTTCCCTAAACAAGAAAGCAAGAATTCTATATAATTTTTCAGTGACAACCACAACAGAAAATATAAAGAAATGAGATTTTTAAATGGAAATCACAGGAGTCTAAAATTGTTATTCAGCACAGAACCCGGAAAAATGCTACATGACAAGAATTTCAGTTTCTTGTGAAATTCAAGTATATTAGAGAATTATCACTATTATTATTCATTTCCCATTTCTGTGCATATTCTATTGAACTTTTGGAAATTTGCCTAATTTATTAATATTTTAAAATTCACTGAAGTGGCCAGAATATACCACAGATCTATTTGTAATAATATGCTTAGATCACATTAAAATCTGAGAGTATAATCTGAGATTTGAAGTCTTATGTGGCCAGAATGTTTGATTACAAGAACTATTTATATATCCATATATGCAGCCTCATGATTTGGAGTGAATAGATGAATAGTGATGGCTATACAGTGTTTATAAGACACTTGAAATGAGATGAAGACACACTCTTGTAATCCCAGTACTTTGGGAGGCAGAGACTGGAGGATCCGGGTTCGCGGCCAGCCTCAGCTCTCGCTCTCTCTCTCTCTTTCTCTCCCTGTCTCTCTCTCTATCTATACTTAGTGAGGCCCTCCGCAACTTTGTGAGACCCGGTTTCAAAATAAAGTATAAAAAATAGGGCTAGGGGTGTAGCGTGGAGGTAGAACGCCCCTGGGTTCAATCCCCGGTACCACAAAAAAAAAAAAAAGAAATGAGATGAAGACCTGTAAAGCTCTTGGGAAAAACAATTTAGTTGAAAATGTGCTTTTTATTTTAAATGTTGAGCGTAATATTAATTATACAGAATAGTGGGTTTTATTGAGGCATGTCAGCATTAATTAATAATTCATGATTATTATGCATGTAACATAATTTGACTAATTTCACCCCCTAATACCTCCTCTCCCCTCTTCCATTACCCTGATCACCTTCCTCTCCCCTAATGGCCCTTTTTCTTTTTTCCATGAAATCTTTTTTCCCTTTTTTTCTGAGTCTGGCTTATTTCACTTAACATTATGTTCTCCAGTTTCAGCCATTTTCCTGAGAATAATATGATTTTGATTTTCATATAGCTGAAAAAATCCACTGTGCATATGTACCACATTTTCTTTATCCATTCATCTGTTGAAGGACACATAGGCTGGTTACATAACTTGGCTATTGTGAATTGTGCTGCTGGAAACACGGGAATGCACATATTTCTAAAGTACATTGTCTTTAATTCTTTTGGATAAGTACTGAGGAGTGGTAACGCTTGATTATATAGTAGTTCCATTTTTAGGTTTCTAAGGAAACTCTATATTAATTTCTATAGTGGCCGTACTAATTTACATTCCCACCAACAGTGTAGTGTATAAGTATTTTCCTCCCACATCCTTGCCAGCATTT
The DNA here is from genome assembly GCA_004027185.1 of Glis glis. NCBI lineage: Eukaryota > Metazoa > Chordata > Mammalia > Rodentia > Gliridae > Glis > Glis glis. Next base: position 31,352 of record PVJS01021060.1, read on the forward strand.
ATTGTATTGTTATTTGTATTCCTACTGATTGCCATTCTCTCTAGAGTGAGATAGAACATCAGTGTAGTTTTGGTTTGTTTCGCTGAAGGTTAAAGATGTGGAGCATTTTCATAATATATTTGTTGGTCATTTGTACTTCTTTTGAAAAGTATCTGTTTAGTTCATTTGCCCATTCACTGGATAGGTTATTTGTTTTCTGTGGAAAAATAAAATTAGACACCTATCTCTCACCCTACACAAGTCAACTTAAAATGGATCAAAGACCTAGGAGTGAGACCGGGAACTTTGCAACTGATAAAAGAAAACATAGGGGAGGCCGGGCGTGGTGGCGCATGCTTGTAATCCCATTACTTTGGGAGGCAGAGACTGGAGGATCGGGTTCGTGGCCAGCCTCAGCGCTCTCTCTCTCTCTCTCTCTCTCTCTCTCTCTCTCTCTCTACTTAGTGAGGCCCTCCGCAACTTCGTGAGACCCGGTTTCAAAATAAAGGATAAAAAATAGGGCCGGGGGTGTGGCGCGGAGGTAGAACGCCCCTGGGTTCAATCCCTGGTACCGCAAAAA
>PVJS01021061.1:0-31911 GCA_004027185.1 Glis glis
AAAAAAAAAAAAAAGAAAAAAAAAGCATCTAGTGAATGTCTCTCTGTGTTAGTCAGCTTTGCATCCCTGCGACCAAAATACCTGACAAGAACAATATAGAGGAGGAAAGGTCTATTTTGGCTCACGGTTTCAGAGTTTCAGTCCATGGTCAGCTGGCTCCAAGGCAGAAACATCATGGCGACAGGGTACAGCAGAGGAAAGCTGCTCAGCTCAGGGCAGCCTGGAAGCCGAGCGTGAGACAAGGGGCCAGGGACAAGACAAACCCTTCCAGTGCACACCCGCAGTAACCCACTTCCAGCGAGGTTCCACTTCCCAGTAGATCATTCAGCTACCAATGGATAATCCAACATGTGAATTAACACACCGATGAGGGTGGAGCCTACAAGATCCGATCACTGCCGGTCGGTCTCTGAACCTTGCTGCCTGGAGATCATGCTTTCAACATGTGAGCGTTTGGGGGGCATATTCCAGATCCCAGCCCTAACACTCTCCTTTCTCTCTTTCCTTTTAGCTGAATCCCAAAGCAGCTGTAATTGAAACCTGATATTATCTGATTCCAAAGTTGGTGATATCCACAATACTATTCAAAGTCATGTCAATGTCACGTTTCATCCTGCTGCTCCTTCCTCCTGAATGTCCTTCTCTTTTGTTGTTCAGGGCAACTCAAATATAATCGCCTCTAAGCAATTCTGGGGGCGCCCCACCTCCACATTCTTTCACTGAAGAGACATCTATGATAGTGCTTCTACTATTCCGTGCACCTACTGTCTGTGCACTCTGGCTCCCTACATTTTGCTATAAGCTCTTTGAGGGCAGAAGGGTTTATACCTTCAGCATCTAGTCTACTTACAGGGCAATCAGAAGGTTTCTCTTTTTGGTATCATCCCAGGTGTCCACAGGGAAGTAGGAGTCTCCCCTAAAGCTAAGCACTGCCTGTGACTTGGTGTTCGAACTGCCAAGGAGCCAAAGACCCCCTACCCTGAGCCCAGGAGGGAGCCTAGAGCCCGGGCCCTCTCCCCTAACCTCAGGCAGTGGCTTTGGAATGTCTGGGCTGAAGGAGCTTAGAAGTGGAAATCTGATAAGAAAGTGGGAGTGGGAGGAGCACCCAGGGAATATGTCTTGGAGCTACGTTTGCAAAGCAGGAACAATATTTTTATTGTGTGTTTATTTAGAGTGGCAAATATGGGCTTTCAGAGATAATAAGGAGATGGGCTCAAACTTCTCCAGCCAACTCTATACCACCCACTGCTCTTGTCTCCTGCTAGCACAACATTCTGGGCTGCAAAATATAAATATAGTGTCTCCATGGCAAGTGAAATCTCAGAAGGACATGAAAACAGAGGAGCAATGACATTCTAGCTAATTTGGATTTTCCTATGCATTGTATCAGGAAGTCTATAACAAATTAGCAACCAGGAAGGAACTTCTTGCCCCAAATGAGACATGCATATCTACATCTATACTTTTGGTGATTTTAAATTTTCCCTCATTTCTTTTTTTTTCTTTCAAATTCCTTATTTTAAGAGGAAACTCTTAATTCCTCACTCCTTGATGTGGGTTGCACTTGACTTGCTTCTAACAAACGTGATAGGATGGGTAGTCTGTCCTCTTGGACTTGGGTGTAAAAACACAGTAGCCTCCTTCTTGCATGTGCTCTCTCTCTGGGGTAAGCAAGCTGACATGAAAACCCTCATGCTGTGAAAACACTCTCCATGTGGCAAGGAACTCAGAGTTTCTACAAGCAGCCATGTGAATCAGTTGTCTTAAAAGCAGATCCTCCAGCTTTCGTCAACCTTCAGATGGCTGTGGCCCTCGTCAACAACTTAACTACAGCCTCATGGAAGACCTTGGCAGAGAACCATCCAAATTACTGACCCACCAAAACTGTGAGAAAAATAAATGTTTGTTGTTTTAGGCTGTTAAGTTTGGGGAAAATTCATTATAGAGTAATAGATAACTAATATAATTTTTATTATCTGACTTTTATATAAAACTAATTATTTACTTTTACTTTATTATTATTTACTTTTACATAAAATTAATTATCTGACAAAATATTTATATTATCTGGCTTTCTTATATAATTTTGAAAAATTGGCAGTGTTAGAGGGGAAAAGATCATCTGCAAGCAGTAACATTTAATCTAGCAGAGCAGTAACTGAATGTGTGCTCAGTCCTTGGAAAATTACTTAGCAATAAAATCATATAGGTGAATTGAGATGCCTTTTAGTTTCAGATTCACATCTAACTGTCTACATGATATTTCCACCAGGATGTCTCTGGCAAATTGCTTCCAAAGATGGAGGCAACATCCTCCTCTCCCACCACCATGATCCTTTGTCTCATAACTGCAGCATTCTTTTCCATGAGAAATAGAGTCTTTTTCTCTTTCCCTTTAATCTGGGCTGGTCTGACTTGCCTTGACCAACAGAAGACAGTAAAAGTGCAAGTCCCAGATACTGGTTTCCAGAGACCACTGCTTTTATTTTCTTAGCCTGCTAGACTGAGAAACTACCAAGAAAGAAGCCAGTCCATGTGCCACCCCCCATTCCAAGGGCTCCTTTAAACAAGACAACGCCCCTGCACATGTCCCTTCACTCCAGTAGGATGACAAGACAATTACGGCCTACCGAAAGAGGAGAGACCAAGATGAGAACTGAGGTTTCCCAGCCAACAGCAAGTACCAACTGCAAGATATACAAAGGAGCTCATCTCAGATCTTTCTGGATATAAGATCTTCCAGCTGAACGCAGCCACGCGAGTGAGGTCCCATGAGACCAGCAGAAGAACCGTCCAACCAGAACACAGAATTGTAAGAAGGAATAAATCGTTGTTTTAAGCCCCTGCTTTGGAATGGCTGGTTGCATAATAAAAGATAACTGAGACAGAGTCTGTAGGTATTTTAAACTTAACATGTTGAACTCTTTATTCCTCCACCCAAATCTACTCTCAATTCTACTCAGTTCCTGAACTAAAAACATATCACCCTTATTTCTTCCCCTTTAATTTCATATCCCCATTCATTCTACTTGCAATCCTTATCAGCCCTCATTCCAAAATATGTCCTAAATGTGTCCTTTTAACCACCCTGGATATTTTTGTGGACTATAAGCCTCTCCAAATGGCATCAACTCTTGCAAGAGTTCTCAAAGTAGCCTTTTAGGAGATGTCTGTTTTTCCCTAATTCTTTCTCCACACATTGGCCAGTATGATCTTTTTCAAGCCTCTGATGATTTTGCGCTTCACCACTTAATACCATCAGATGTTTTCTTAACACGCACACTATAATACCCAAACACTTCCTCATGAGTCATTTCCTATCCATCTTTCTGATTCCATCTTGAAAAACTTGACTGACTTCAGGTCTCCAATATCAAGGTTTTTAAAGCCATAGATGCTGTTACTTGCTCGCCCTCCTGTTTTCACTTGCTAGCTGTCCGCTCCTGGGTCTTGTAAGACTAGTTCTCCCCAGTTCTTGAAGTTTCAGCCCAAATTATCCTCCAAAAGATGATTCTTAACCACATGGCTCAAGAATTCTCTTATTATGGTCCAAATTTGATGGTAAACATAAAAAATTACTCTTGTAATATTAAAATGAAAGCCATTTAGTCACTTACCAAATTATTGGAGTGGGCAGGGTAGGAGGTTCTGTTAGGCTTCCAAAATGATTATAAAAAAAACAGTACTAGCAGAACTGTTATTTTTGCCACATTTTTGGACACTGGGTGATGAAGGAACACTCTCAGAACTGTTAGCTCCAGAATCACACCATCTTAACCACAATTCAGGGACCAGAGATGAAGTCTGTACCTATTACCTCCAGAAACACACCTGACATGACCGTTGGCTCCAGCTCCAGGGCCCCTCTGCACCTGTTAAATCCTTAGCAGCAAAATGTGTGCCCCATCACCACTGCCTCCCATTTAACTCATGTCTGAATTCATGTTTCGTGAGTACAGATGATCGCAGGAAACTAAGTTGCTGAGGCTGGCCTTCAACCTGTGATCCTCCTGTCTCAGCCTCCCAAGTACTGGGAATTACAGGCATGTGCCACTATGCCTGGCTCAATTGGGGGAAACTAAATCACACCCAGAATTCTAATTTCAAAAGAAGTCTAGGAATATAATTTTAAAATGTTGATCTCTGCAGGAAGAAGGCACAGGAGAAAGAGGTTGGACTAGATGTGGTATGAGCCAATTGGCCAAATCTACCATCTTCCCTCCCCACACACTCCTGCTACCTTCTAATGGTCACTATTAATTATTAATCCTTTATAAAATGTATCATAATTTGAAATCATACACACTCACATCTCTCTGTGTTAAATTTTCATTTGCTTTCCCTAAATTTTGAAAGAAAACTACCCATGGGAGCAAGGACATTATCTTGTGCATAGCAGCACTTAGAACAGTGGCTGGCAGGTAGTAATTCTGATATCTATAGAATGAAGGAAAAACTAATAAACAAACAAATAAATAACAGCCTTTAGGAAAAATAACAGCCATTTTGGTGTCCCTATGGATTCCACTTCTTTTAGGTTCAGACTCACATCTGTCTACATGATATTTTTACCAGGATGGAGATTGCTTCCAAACATAGAGCAAACATTTCTGATGTGGCTTTCCTGCCCTGGGGTTTAATCCCAGCCCACAAGTATTCCTTCTTCTAGTCTTTTTAAATTTACGACCCCACCACACCTGCATTCCTTCCCCTTTCTAGAAGGTTCTCTCACGCCTTGGTGAAAGTCTTTTAGAGCATGGTAGCATATAAGGACTGACATATGCTTGTCTCCCTTTTAAAGTTATTTAAGAAAGAGGAATGATAATGTAGGCATTGGCTTCAGTTCATAAACAAAAATGAAATGAACATGAGACTGCCATTTCTGCTTCAATCTTCCCACCACTGAAAGGTGTGGACATCCTAAATCCTCGCTAAAGCTTACTTAGTAATCATATCTTTTAAATAAAGCATTATGAGGCCCTCTGCAACTTAGTGAGATCCTGTTTCAAAATAAAAAATAAAATAGGGCTGTTGACTAAAAATAAGTACATTAAATTAATAAAATTAATAAAATGCATTTCTTGTTTTAGCCAACAAAATATGGAAGAAAGAATGTTTCTCTTATTTGCAGAGCTCTGACCCTTCCCAATAGACTTCACAATTTCTCAAAATTAGACTGAGAAATATCTGACTCTGTCCTTCTCTTACTGAGTCTGGTGGCATCAACCAAAAACTACACTGATCTTCATGTCTTCTTTGTTAGAATGGGCATGGTTCAGATTGGATTATTTTGATGTGTTCTGGTAAATTTGTGGGGGTAGGAGGAATGGAATGTTGCCATTTCTTACCAGAACACCAATAAGGATGGTCACAGGGTAGTTTATGTAGTTTCTTTTCTCCAGATTACTGTTGGCCGTTGGTCCTTCAACCAATGTAGTTTTTATTTTGTATTTTTCTGCAAGAGAATCATTAAGAGAAGTCAAAGTTGATGATCAGCTCTGTTGGCATCTAGCTTCAATGAAATGAATGGATCATTCTTTTTGTGTCCTCTTCTCTACCCTAATTACAGTTTCCATTTCATCTCAAAATATGTTCTCTTTTCTAACTCTCTTCACTGCCTAATACAACACTGCTTAAACCTCCATTATTCTAAACTAGAAATATGGTCCCACCCACCCTGGACCATGGAAAAGGAAATAGAAGTCTAGTAACTAAGTAGTCTGCTTTGAAGAAATCAAGAGGACTAAAGATTTAAAGAGAGAAGATGAAACTCTGGTAGAATGAGCCTGCTACTGTTAACTAAACAAAACCAATTCTTCATTCCTAATTATGGTTAGCAAATTTGCCACTTGGCAAATCGGTTCAGATGAGAATGACTGTATAATTAGGGATAGTAAAAAGAAATCAACTCACCTTTCTAATTGGAATATGAGGCAGAGATGAGGATAGCCATCTGTCCTTAGAGATTGAGGGAAAGAAAGTTAAGATAGATCCAAGAAGAAAAGTTGTTTAGAATATCCAAAAAAGAGCAGAGAATGTTTATTAATCTTGGAACAAGGAGAATTGTACCCAGAGATACTCATTTCAACTTCATGTAAGAACGGGTTGAATACATAGAAATGGCTCATTTCTCAGGGTGCCATTTTGGTGGAACAGGCCTAGGTCTAATTGTTTGAACTATGGCAAAGGAAGCTGTACTGCTCCGTGAGAGACCGAGGTCTGCAGTGCTGTGCGGCGCTAGCCTCCTGAAGCAGGAAGAGAGAGCTACAGTAATGAGGACTCCCAAGACTTCGGCTTTGGTCAAAGTGGGTAGATGTTAAAATAAATGTTGATCTTTGGGGTTAAAGGGAAACTCGGGAGCTTACTATCCAAAACCAAGAAGGGTCCTTGAAGCTTTTAACCTTCTTTTCAGAGTCTAGAAATCACACATATGAGGCTTTAAGTTTACTCTAAACCCTTCAGTCTGTGATGGACAATAATGCGGTTTCTGTTTTTGCTTGCTGGATTGCCTGTCTGTGTTTATTTGCGGGTTGCAGCTAACTGATCACACACCATATCTGTTCCATTGTGGTAGACCAGCACTATTTGCTTTGTTATTTTCCTGGAGGTTGTTTGTAAAGTGTTTCCAGACATCAAACAACTGGGTTATTCCAAGCACTCTTGTTTTCTAAGCATTTAGTGCACCTCCTTCAGTGACTGGGGTTGAAACTCTGAGCTGTTGATTTAAATGGCTAAAGTGTTTAGCTGAAAGATGGAAGGATGGATAGATGATAGATGGGAAGGTAGATAGATGATAGATAAATGAACTTTTGAAGATCATTTCTGTTTATGGAAATCTTGAGAATTAATTTGGGAGTTGTACATTAGGAGAGAGAGAAAAAAAGGGGGGTATAACAAGTATAAAAGAACATAAAAGGGAGAGAAAGAGAGAGACCAAGAAACAGAGAGAAAGTCAGTTCAAGTGGGTGACTATAACCCCTGGCAAGAGATCAGACAAACAAGTTCAACCCGAAGTCAATTTAACTTTATTGGACCACACTGTCTCAGGCAATTAGAAAAATATTTGTAAAACATCAGATGAGAAAAAGGGACGTGGAGCCCAATAATGCAAAACAATGTTTATAAGAGAGAAATCATGAAGTGGGAAGAATAAACACAATTATTCTATCAGCACCTCCTGTTCTTCTAAAGATTACTAAACTCACATGAAGAGATCTCCTTCGAACAAACAACCAAAATAGTTTCTTGCTAGCATACTTCTACCCCCAAAGCAGCTAAAGACAAAAAAATAAAAAACCTTGAGGAATTTTCAATTTTGACAAATTTGAAAAAAATTTCATGGGATTACCAATTATTTTTAGGCCAACTGATAACACCAAGCCAAAAGGAAAATAAAATTGTCTTTATAGTTTCTATCCTCCCTTTGCTTTTCACTTTGAGTGACAAGCTCATTGGCAGTGCACAACAGTGATAGCCCCAAAGTTGACGCTGTAAATATAGACTTATTTGGAGAAAAGAAGGAACTTCAACTCTTTATGTAACCAAATGGACTTTCAAGTTCCTCACAGCTCATGTAAAGGTGGTTGGACAGTTTAGATCGTTGTGCCAATTATTACAAACAGCGATGGTTGAGTGGCATGAACACCTGTAATCAGTGCTGTTATCCAACACATAACACACACACACACACACACACACACACACACTACCCTCTCAAGAAAGATTCATGACTCATGACTTGCTCCTAATTCTTGCCCAATATATGGTGATTCTGCACGTAATCTCTTTTATCTCTGGAGTCCTCTTTTCTATCAGGTCCTGTTCTCTTTACAGAACTGTCCCTATTATTCTTTATTCTTTGTCCTTATCTAAGCCTTCCTGATTACCGAATTCTGTGCCTGCTACTAGGAAAACAACAACAACTGGGTCATATAGTTTGCTCTCGGATCACAATAAAAAGTGTATGTAGTATTGCATTATGAAAACATAATGAGATTGAAGGTGGTCTTTCATGTCTGCCATGGATATTCCAATGAACTGTCACCACATATAGCAGCCTTCAGATTGGTTCTGCTTCTCTGGAAAGGCAATCTGAATCACAATCTATGCTAGGTTCTCATTTTTAAAAAGCACCAACAAAGGTATTTTTCATATATGGCAACTCTAGATTGAGCCGGGGATGGTGGTGCACACTTAAAATACCAGTACGTGGATGGCTGAGACAGGAGGATTGCAGGTTCAAAGCCAGCCTCAGCAATGCAGCGAGGCCCTGTTTCATAATAAAAAAAATAAAAAGGGCTGGGGATGTAGCGTGGAGGTAGAATGCCCCTGGGTTCAATCTCCAGTACCAAAAAAAAAAGGAATAATAGATAAATAAAAATTCAGATATATAAAATTTAATACTAAGTTTATTCTTGAACATTTTGTCTGGGATTTCATTGGTAATCATCATCTTTCTTTGAAATCCAATGAACCTTATGAATTTTTTAATGCTCTTAGAGGAGAAAAAATTCTCTTATGAGTTTATTATGAGAATCTGGAGACTAATGGAAGGAATGGTTATATGTCTATAATGAGAAAATCCTTGAGAAATAGAAATACCAACTAGATGATAAGCTGACATCCATTTATGTGTGTGCATGTGTGTCTGTGAGTGTACTTTTGTGTGTGAGTGTGTTTCTTTCTACTTTCAGAAGTTTTAGAATGTGAGGTATTTATTCTGCCCTCCAGCCAAAACAGCAGAAGAGAGACGCTTCTATGGGCATCTGGTCACTTTTTAAGTACTATTATTGAATCAGTGTTCTTGGAAGAGACTGATGTGGTAAAACATTTCTGTTAATTTCCCCTGAAGAATGTCACATTGGGTAACGTTGTGTGGGTGGTCATGTAATGAGACCCTGGTGTCTGTCTATGACACATACTGTATATGAAAGGAGGCATAGATAAAGGTAACTTGAATTCCATCCCTCTCTGTTTATATGATGCTTATCACCACGCTATCTAGACACCCAGACTAGAAGCTCCATGACAAGTAAAGTTTCCACCTCCATTCAATTGAAGTCGATGGACCGCGAGTCTGGGCAGGCTCTTGACGGGTTAATATGCACACATGCTTCTGGGTAGTCAGAGGCGAAAATGGACAGACCCAGTGGTAACGATTTCCCCATTCCCAACAATGTAAGCAACTGTTTCAGGGGAAGACCGCTGGAAATGAATCTTCTATATTATAAACATATTCTAAGTGCGTTTGCAAGCATCTAACTATTTAAACTGTTTTTACCAAAACCAGTGACTTTTGTAAAAAATATAGCCATTCACAGTCCTAGTTTATTTTGAAGAGTAATAGCATGGAAAATTTCAAAGGAAAATATTTAGTGATTTTATTCTGTTGAAAAGAGCAAGTGTTATAGCAACTTTGTGTGTGTAGTATGTATGTGTGTATACAAAAGATTTATTATATATGGATAGATACATGTACCTATAATATATACCTACATATATAAAAGGATCAAAAGCACCTATTCCTTTCTGTATATGAATGTAACTTTTAATAAGAGTGACCCCCAGATGGTGTCTTCTCTTACACATCATGAAATTGACCCAATAGTGCATGTTGTTGATTAAGACTAAACATCACTAAGTCCGTTTAGACTTTCTTACAAAGCTCAATTATAGCAATAATGAGACACTTAGGACATCTGTATTTTCTTTTGGAAAGTCTCTCCCTTCCTTCCTCTTTCTCCCCTCTAACTTCCTTTGTTTTCTTTTCGTTTTGAACTGTAACCAAGACATTCTGGAACATTGATTTATTCATCTTGACCTCAGCTGTGATTTACCCACCCGAGACCAAGATCAACTTCTGGCAAACACTGGCTCCCTATCCCTTATATCAATCATGCAAACTCACCTAGTTGTTTGTAGTGTCTGACTTAGGTGTGGCTGAAAAAGAAAATTCAGGGAGGAAATAAAAAATATTCGTGATGCATTTATCAAACACTTACTGAGTACCACTTAGTACAGGCCCGGTGTAGGTGATATATTTAATTAATGGATATCCATTTTACTGCATCTGAGACTCTGAAATGCAAATGGTTGAAGAGGGTGATGAATAGCTTACAGCCCACATCTGTAAGCCCTGTTTTTGTTCTACCACCATATGGTACAGCAACAAAATTATTATTCTCTTTCGGTGGGAGGAGATACTAGTGTAGATTAATCAAATACACTGGCAGCTCAGATGAAGGAAACCTTAGTTAATACTAAAACCTCATTGGAACCATTAGTTCTGACCTCTTTATCAAAACTTTTACGTAGGCTGCTAACAATTAACAAAATTGATGAATCTGACTTGTAGTCTTTTGCCTTTTTTCTACTGGCCATTTGAAGCTGTTATTGAGAATTCTGTGTATATAGAATATTGTGCAGAGTGGGCACCTCCAAACCCTGTTAAGGGAAAACTACTTGAAGGAGTGTTTAATGGGCTTCTTGAGACAAAGTTGTCATTTTCACAAATAAGTTTAAGGGTTAAGAAATGAGTTTCTTATTACGACAGGCTTTCTCAGTCTCTAATCTAATAACACATTTGTTACTATCCAAGAGGAGGATTTAATTTTCACCATTTCCCTTTGTTATCCAGGCACTAACTAATATTTCTTGTAAGTTGTGTTCCACAAATCTCAGTAAATAGGAGCTGTGGTCTTCGCTTTCAGAAAGGGAGGCTAATATCACAATTGTAGAGGCGACTATGGGACCATAACATTTTAGAGTAAAGAACATAGACATCACTTAACCCAGGGGTTCCCAGACTAACATGATAATTAAATTTTCCTCGGCAGTCATTAAAAACACAAATTCTCAAAATCTGGTCCTTCTTCACATTTACCAAATTAGAGTTCGGGTGGGCAAAACCAAAACTCTCAAGGTCCTGTGTTGAGTATGATGATGATGGTCAGGTGTGGGAAATACTGGCAAATGCCAATGGATGCCCAGGTGAGGGCAGGCCCCTCCGAGCATCGCTAGGCCCCATTGAGGTTGCAGGGGCAGCACTGCCGGAGAGCAGGTGACTCCGCATCCCCGCCTTCTCCCAGGCGACAGAGGCACACTGGACCATATGCCGGCAGTGCTAACAATAGTGGTGCAAACCATCCTGCAAGCTGAGCTGCGCCAGCCCATTCCTCTGTCTCTCCATCAGCATTTTGCAGTAGAAAATCCAGAAATAATGGGATACCAGGGCCAAGGCAATTGATATTGAAAATGCATAGGAAAAAAAATCACTGGACAAGTTGAAACCATAGTGGGTTGGGTTTTTTTTTTTTTTGGTTGTTTGTTTTTAATTTGTTTGTTTTGTTTTTGAGAAGAGGCAAAAGCCAGGAAGAAACAAGCTGTGAGATAGAAAAACAATAAACACAATACATGGAGAAACTAAACCATCCCAGCATTCCTAAAAGGCTGACACACACGCCATTTAATACCACATCAGAGGACTCTAGTGGAATACTCCCTGGCAGGGCACATGCGGCTTTCCTTGCTTTTACTTATGATCTGTAGTCTTGACTCATCTCTGAAGTTTATTCAGAGCAGAGGTGATGGGCAGAGGAAATCTCTTAGCAGCTGTCCTCAGCTTTGGCTGTGTGTTGGCATTGCCTGAGCGGAGGGAGTTTGACTTGGAAAATACAGAAGTCCAAGCCTCTCTACAAAACAATCTCTGGGGTGATTTCCAGGTATAAGTTTATTCTTTTTCTGTTTAAATCACCCAGGTGATTCTAGTATGCAGCCAAGGTTGGAATCTGTTCCTGAGGGTAGAAGACAAAGAACCTTTGTCAATGCCCTCTCCTCCATCAAGATAGAGACGGAAGCCAGCCACGCTCTGAGGATGCCAGTGTGTTTATTTGTTCTGCTCTGTACTGCATTTTTCCCGTTTATGGCAAAAATAGAGCTTCCTTTTAAAATCATTTTGTTAAGGTAAACACAAGAAGAAATGGGTTGATTTTAGAAAGATACCAATATCTGATTGGTAATCACATAGGGCAGAAGCTATAGTGGCAGAATGCAGATGCATGAGGTTTGGCGAATTTTGATCCAGTCCTCCTGAGAGGAAAAAGGACCAGATATGCTGAGGACAGCTGAGTCACGTGTGGGGACTCAGGAGACCAAAGATCCTGCTGGCCTGAGTTTCCAGAGCCCCCGTTCTTCCTTTCTTTGGCCTCCCTTGGTTCCTGCACAAAAGGATCCAAATGGCTACTCTTTCCCTCAATGCCTGTAATAACTTGAATGGGTCTATTTCTTACAAGCAAAGAAACTTCCTAAATTTCCTTCATAATAAAACTATATATGGGGTTATGGAGGCACAGAGTTAATAAATATGTTTATTGTTCTCCTCTATGTATGGGTCTCTATTTTACAACTGTAATATATAAGCATGAAGGCATGTGCAAATATGTATTCTTAAAGTTTAGAAAGGGTGCCTGGCTGCTCCTTCAGTTTCCAAGGCTACTCTAGCAGATCAGCTGACCACATGAGATTTAAACTCCACAAAGGCATGCCTGCAAATGGCCTGCATAGGCTATACTCTCCTAGATTAAAAATAAGCTAAAGGGTTGGGGATGTGGCTTAGTGGTAGAGCACTTGCTTAGCATACACAGGGCCCTGGGTTCAATCCCCAGTACTGCAAAAAAAGTTTTCCAGGCAAAGTGGTGCACACCTGTAATTTCAGTACTTGGGAGGTTGAGACAGGAGGATCACAGGTTCAAGGACAGCCTCAGCAATGTAATGAGAGACTCTCAGCAACTTAGCAAGACCGTGTTTCAAAACAAAAAATAAATAAATAGAAAGGGCTGGCTCAGAGGTAGAATGCCCCTGGGTTCAATTACCAGTACCACCAACCAACCAACCAAAAAGAAGAGAAAAACAAAAAATCTAGATGCAGTCCAATTGAACAGGTAAGAGGTTTTATTTTGTTTTGTTTTACCTGTTAAGAAGATTTCATGGAGAAGGTATGAAGTAAAGTAGGTTTGATGAAAGTTAGGGATCAGGACTTCAGGTAGGGGCTAGACTTGAAGTAGTTAATGCTTGAACTGAAGGAAGATGGGAGAAAAAAGCAGCTCAAAACAGAGGCATTTGTAGGTAGATGCCCCGCCGTAAAATCCATGACTCAGCCCTTAAATACAGTTTAAGAGTTAATTGGGAAAAATATTACGATGTTAAAGTGGCATCAATTTAAAGCTAACATGTCTTAAGCACTAACTATGCTTCAGGCCCAGGGCTGAGCACTTTCTGTGCTTTGACTCACACAGGGAAAGAATTGGAAGCCCAGAGAGGGGAAGCATTGTTCCAAGGTGGTAAGTGTCATGTCTCAGATGTATATGCAGACCTTAGTCCCTACACTATCTTGTGAATATTATAAATATTTTTGAATAGTCAAAGATGGGAACAAGAAAGAGCAATCTGATGCCTTGTGAATGCACTTCTCGTATGCTGAAATTTCTGTTTTGCAATAGTTAAATTTTTTTCTTATTAAAGTTGATACAATAAACATCTGCTAGAACTGAAAATTGGAAAAGAGCCTAAAGGTTGTGAAAACCACACAATAGGAATGTAGAGAATATGAGGTGTTGCAATGATTTTAAATTTGTATTTTATGAAACATGTATAAAAACTGGAAATGTTTTTTTGTTTAGTTATAAATTCACACTTGAAATTCTCTAAAGCACTGCTATTAGGCACTGTTTTAAGCACATTCCTAAAACACTTTCAGAGACCACGCTTTCTTTGAGCATGTATAACTACATACTTCTATTGTACAGAAAAAAAAATGGCTAAAGAATGGATGCCAGTCATTTTCAAATCATTTTATCTTGTCTAAATGTTTTACAATCTTGTCTTAAGAGAATGCACGTGCTTAGTAAACATCTCATTTTCCTGAAGGACCTTGGGGCTAGGGGAGTTGGGTCTTAAAGCAAAAGAAACAGATTGAATAGAAAAACACACTTGATGACAGAGGTTTGGTGAGGGTGTGAACTCTTTAATATGAGGATGATATCCCCCTTCTTGGCTAAAAACATGGCTTAAACTTGGCTTAAGCTCTGGCCTTATGTATATATATATATTTTTTTTTTGCGGTACCGGGGATTGAACCCAGGGGCGTTCTACCTCCGCGCTACACCCCCGGCCCTATTTTTTATACTTTATTTTGAAACCGGGTCTCACGGAGTTGCGGAAAGCCTCACTAAGGAGAGAGAGAGAGAGAGAGAGAGAGAGAGAGAGACGGAGAGAGAGCGAGAGAGCTGAGGCTGGCCGCGAACCTGGATCCTCCGGTCTCCGCCTCCCAAGTACTGGGATTACAAGCGTGCGCCACCACGCCCGGCTATCTGGCCTTATATTTTCAGTTCTCTCTTCATCAGCCTATTCTGACCTTGCCAATCTTGCCTGAGGTTGTAAGTCTTGTAGAGTGGGAAATAAATGTCTAGAAGCATCCTTCAAATCATACATATTTCTGCTAATTTGCATGATTGTGTTAATGGAAGCACAAAAAAGATCATGAATCTCTCTTCTCTGTTTGAGTGAAAGCTACATTTCCAGATATTTTTTACTTTTTATTCTGGGTTGTAGGAACATTAAAAAATAAAAAAAGAAGCCCGGGGAGGGGAGAAACACAAGTCCTCTGAGAGTCCATTCCACATGAATTTGGATGACTCCAATTACCTTGTCGTGCTTGAATTTATCTATCTATACCAAACAGCCATGTGCTTTTGGAAACCTCTATAATAATATGCTGCATAGAATCACAATTACATAATTATACAATATAAAAATGATTACTTAAGTAACATTATCGGTTAACCCTGGTAATTACCTGGACATGTATGTGGGCAAACAGGCATTTTTGCTACAGAAGACAGCTCTGTTTGGAATTGTTTTTTTATGATGAAATCATGGCAGTTCCAAAAAACCACCCCAAACTGAAAAGGCGCAGCTTTGATTGCTTGGCCTATGAATAAACCTTCCAGAATGCCTTTCAGATTCGAAAAGGAATAGTGTTGTAAGCCAGAGAATCAAAGACAACTTGCTGAAGATTTTTTGGTTGGGTTGATAAATCGTTCTAGTTTTGTTTGAGGCTTTAGAAAGGAGATACTTAAGTGAGAATAAAGTTGAAGAACTAGATGCACGTACAAGTAAAATCATGCTTGACCCAAGTAATAATAGGATTATATTAACCATAGAAGGTCCCCAGAATTCCTGCTTCCCAGAAGCTGGAACTGGAACAAGAACTGAGAGAGAGAGAAGGACAGAGCCCAGAGCTCTTCTCTATGGAAACAGCTCTGACAAGCTGACCTTCCAAAGACAGGCAAATCCTGTAGGTTGTGCTGTAGGTTGTGTGATCTAAATATTTAGTTGAATGAGGAGATAGTTTTCAATGGAAGAAAGAAGCATACGCTCATCAATTTAGTAAAAAATAAGTCACATGGTTTCATTGAACTGATCTTCACTTTGTCAAAGAGGACTCAAATTGTTGGCTAAGAAGACAGGGTGAGAGAATAACTTGGGAAATTCTATGCACAATTTCCTTGGTGAACTCTCAACAACTTTATATCATGAGCGCTGCCTAGTGTGATTTAAGACGAAAGTCAAGCCAAAGAATGATTTTATATGTGTATGTTTACACCCACACACACCTATACACACATACATATATATGATCAGAAAATAAAATATTGATGGCAATTATAAGATAAGAAAGGATTCATTTGGTGGAAATCTTTTTCCATTGCTTTTCATAAAAATCTTCCTCAAAATCTGGCTCAAAATGTAATTCAACATACTTTTCTCTTTGCTCCTAACTTGTTAGAGTTGTACTGCTCTGCCTATAGCTATCAATAGAGATCAGTACACAGTATTAAAAGAAAAAATACTGATCTAATATTGACCTACATTTCTTAAATGTATGTATGTCCTCCGATCTATCATGACATTGCAAGTTTCTTAGAATTTCCCAGCTTAAAAAAATGCACAGCGATCTATGTTTAATCAGAATATTTCTTTGTAATGAATGAATAAAAAGTAAAGATAAGTATACCAAGCAACAGATAAGTCAAATTAAATTCGGCTGAAGAGAAGTTTATAAAATAGACATTGACCCCCAAACTAGTCTTTGAATTACTAAAAAGACACAAATGCAAACATCACGTAGAGTGAATTCCCAACACTGAGTGTCAGTTCTTTCTAGCTGTTTAGGTATGTGGCAATGAAATGACCCATGGACAAGAAAAATACACACGCTGGTTCTGCAATATGCACTAAATAATCTGAAGCAGGGGCAGCTACACAAGTCCTAATCCTCGTGTGCTCACACAGGGATTCCATGAAAAGGGGTTAAGAAGGCACAGGGGAAACACTGATCTTTGGGGAAAAAGAAAAAATAAAAATAAAAGAATGAGATTAGAAATTCTCCAGACACCAGCAAACAAACTCCATCTCCCACCGCACCCCACCCCCAAAACAAAAGTCAATTAAAATCATCTTTGTCTTACTAATAAAAGCCATGGAGCCAGGCAAGGTAGTGCAAGCCTGTAATCCCAGTACTTGGGAGGCTGAGACAGGAGGATTGTAGGTTTGAGGCCAGATTCAGCAAGCAGTGAGACTCTCAGTACCCTAGTGAGGCACTGTTTCAAAAACACAAAATAAAAACGGGGCTGGGGGTGTATCTTGGAGATAGAACGCCTCTGGGTTCAATCCCCAGTACCACAAAACAAACAAGCAATAAATGCCATAGAAATACACAACCACTAAACCTAAACACAGAAATATGCCCTAGAAGACCAAGAAAACCAGTCGAAGCTTACCTGAGATGTCAGGATTTAAAGAATGTTCAATTTTCCCTTTGATATTGGAATATTAATTTCTTTATTTCAAAGAAAATGAATGGCTATTTCTTTAAAACTACACTAAAAGGAAAATTACCTAAAACTAGTACCTAAGAGGCACTAGGTAATAAGCAATTGCCTCCTAGGTTACAGGTAATTTTGTCGTGTTGCTAAGGGGATGATGAAGCTGGGATGTTAGATTTAGTGTCTACTTTTTCCAATGCCATAAGTCATTCAGTTTTCCAAAATTTTGAATTGTGATGGTGGCATGTTTAGCCAGGCCTCGTTTTGTAAAACTGATGTTCAGTAGCGATGTTGGCAGGATGTAAACTAGACTTAAAAAGGGAAATTTGGGTGCAGTAGAAGTCTGGAGGTAAGTCAGACTCAAGTCATAAAAGGTGTTATACATTAGTGACCATGATTTGGTTTTTGCCACGCTCTGTAGCTTTCAAAGGATGTCACATTGGTTATCTCTCTGATGATCACAAACTCTGTTGTTGTTTATTTTTTTTTAAGGGACAAGATTATCCCTGCCTTACATATGAATTTACAGAGTCCAGGGTGCTTAGTGGCTTTCCTCTGTTCTTTTCTCTCCGACCCCTTCGTGGAGTCCGTGGTGCATGGTAGAGTGTGTGGGGCATGAATAGGAGTCATGGACACTTTGTGGCACTCGCTCGGGCCTCAGGCTCCCCTTCAATATTTGGAAGCCACTATGAGTATAGTCCTGGTACCTGGTTCATGTTGTTTGCAGTCTTTGGCCCAAAGTTTATCATGAAGTTGAGTAAGGAATGTGAAGGCAGTCTGAGCTTAGGTTCGGCAATGCTTGACAGAGACCTGTAGACACCATGAGACCAGGGAAGTCAGTCTGAGGCACACCAAGTGAAATAGAGAAAGATTGGGAGCAGAACAGAATGGAAAGCGTGACTCTGAAACAGAGCAAGAAGAGACTTTGCTTTGGGCGTGAGGGACTGCCTTGGGTACCATTCTCACTGCTGTAATCCAAAAGGACTACTGACCACACAGCTTAGAGGAGGGAAGATTTATTTGCTCACAGTTTTGGAGATTTAGAGGCTCAGTACATGTCAGGTCGGGTCTGCAGATCTTAGGGCATGGCGGCAAGAAGCGGAGAGAGGGAGAGCGCTAGGCTCAGCTCTCACATCATGGAGGCCGAAGCAGAGATATAGAGCAGGGGGAGGAGGAAGGATATATAATCCCCAAGGCTGCACCCCCAGGGACCCCTCCTTAGCAACCAAGCCCCACTTTCAACATTGCTACCTGTTTCCATGAGGAAGGGCTAGGGAGACATTCCAAATTCAAGCCGTTCCAGGAAGTTTTAGTTTTTGATAGTTTTACCTTTTGGATGGAATTATTATATATTAATTCCATCTGTAAAACACACATGACCATAGTCACGTGTTTCTAACCACAGTGCTAGTAGTATGCTTGTTTACAAGAAAAAGAAAGCTTTGGGTGGGAAACCCTTGGTTATTTGAAAAACTTTTATTATGAAAATTTTCAAACATATAGACCTACTAATATTTAAAACCTATGTACCATGACTCAACTACAACAATCACCAAGACATGACAAATCTTGCTTTGGTTAAAGCTCCATTCATATCCCTATCTCCTTCATGGCTTTAAAGCAAATCTCTGATCCTATGTAATTTTATCTGTATGTTATCATATATCCATATGATACCTGACTTTTTATTGAGCATTGGACATTGTATATACAAAAAAAAATCCAGAGATAATTTGAAGCCTAAGGTGAATTCTTCCAGAAAGGCTTTATGTTTGCTTCTGGAGAAACAGATTTAGCCAGGAAAACTAGCTATGATTATAGAGTTGGGGTTTAAACATGAGTCTTTTGTCTTCAATCCTGCTTCTATTTCTATCTTATGGTTGTTTGAAAGAAGGAAGAAAGAGAGCTAGCTCTCATTATAGATCTATTATCCATTATGGCCACTGTGTTATGTGCTTTGTATACCTAAGCTGTCATGTGTCTTTGTGATTGTGTGTGTGTGTGTGTGTGTGTGTGTGTGTGTGTGTGGTACTGGGGCTTTAATCCAGAGGTATTCTACCTCCAAGCTACACCTCCAACTCTATTTTATTTTTTATTTTGAAATGGAGTCTCACTAAGTTGCTGAGACTGGCTTCGAACCTATGATCCTCCTGTCTCAGTCTCCCAAGTACTGGAATTGCAGGTGTGTACCATTTGAAGTGGATCAAGTATGTAAGGGATCAAAGTACATCTTTACCCTGTGTGAAGCAATTATGTGTGTGTGTGTGTGTGTGTGTGTGTGTGCGTGTGTAAATATATATATATATATATATATATATATATATATATATATATACATTTTTTTTTTTTGCGGTACCGGGGATTGAAGGCAGGGGCGTTCTACTTCCACGCTACACCCCTGGCCCTATTTTTTATTCTTTATTTTGAAACCAGGTCTCACAAAGTTGCGGAGGGCCTCACTAAGTAGAGAGAGAGAGACAGGGAGAGAGAGAGAGAGAGAGAGAGGGAAAGAGCTGAGGCTGGCCGCGAACCCGGATCCTCCGATCTCCGCCTCCCAAAGTATTGGGATTACAAGCGTGCGCCACCATGCCTGGCTTAAATATATGTATTTTTTTAATGAGAAAATCTCAGAAAAATTAGGTAAATTCACTATGGTTAAAATGCTAATGATTAGAAAGGTTTCACCTTAAAGTCTATCATTTCCATTATCCCTTACAATAATGTTTCCTAAAAAATAAAAGCTGTAAAAAATGCATTTCTTTTGGATCTGTAATGCATTAAATAATTCAATATGTATCTTTGGGTTGGCATCCATGATACTATTCCTGTGAAAAAGTGCACAAATATTCTAATTCTGAAATGACTGTCCCACATACGGAATTTGTAGGCAGAAATCACTGTAAACCAAAATGCCGATAGAAAGGATACTGAAGCACAGGGCCAGTGTGGCCGCTGCAGAGGTCCTGGCCGTTTCCACTCCCTGAATGCAATGGGCTCTGTTGTGCCTTGTTGATCCTGACTTGCTTTCTGCTAAGCTCATGGTTATGTTGTACATAATATTTTTAAATGATTTTTTAAATATTTTATGGATATCTTTTAATGGTTTAGCGAACTAATTCCCCTGAAATGATATCTCCCCATGGACATTCTTGACGAGTCAATCATGTTAAAAGTGTTTGAGGGTCGATGATGTTTTGTCTAGCAAGTGCCAAAGCATGATTTACTGAATAACTATGCGTCTGTGTCATATCTCAGCGAGGTCAAGAGGGCGGCTCTGGAATCGAATTGCCTTGGATTTGAATCTCAGCTCTGCTACTCTCTAGTTGTGTGGTTTGGGTAAATTACTCAACTTCTCTTTCTTCAGTTCCCTCTTCTAAAAACTGGAAATGTTAAAAAGAATGCCTACTTACTAGTGTTTTGTGAGAATTAAACAAAATAATCCACATAAATATGTAGGGAGTGGATTATAATGAGCTTTTATTTGGGATACTTTTTAGAGATAAGAAAAGTTCTGTATGTGACAGACTTTGGTTTGGTTTGGTTTTGGATCCTGGGGATTGGACCCAGGGGTATTCTACTTTCAAGATATCTCCCCAGCCCTTTTTATTTTTTTGGTTTTGAAATAGGGTCTTGCTAGGTTGCTGAGAGTCTTGCTACACTGTTGAGGCTGGCCTGAAACTTGCAATCGTCCTGTCTCAGCCTACCAAATACTGGGATTATAAGTGTGTGCCATCATGCCCAGCTGTGTGTGACAGAATTTAATCATGTCTTAACATTTCTTTCCAGACTCGGTCGAGTTCAGTTCTTTAGTATAATTTATCTGTTTTGTTTATTCGTTTTGAGTTTTTTTTTGTGTGTGTCATATCTGAGAAACAACTGCCTAATTCATGGTCACAGAGAGTTACACAGATATTCTTCTAGAAATTTTATAGGTTTAGCTATAACATCTAGGTATTTGATCCACTTTTAGTTAATTTTTATATATTGTGTAAGGCAGGGGTCCAATTTCATTCTCTTGCATATGAGTATTGAGTTTTTATCACTGTTTATTAAAAAATCTTTTCGTACTCCTTTGAATCTTTTGGGCACCCTTTTCTTTTTTGTTTTATATTCATTTATTGGTGCATTGTAATTATACATTTGATAGGTGTCAGGTTAGCAGAATCATACATGCACACAGTGCTCATTTAGCCCTCCCTCAAATCCCACCCTATTCCCTCCCCGTTCCCTCCCTTTAGTGTTCTGCATAGTGATTGAGTCTTATAAGTTTGTGTATATACATCATGTGCTATAGTGTGTTTCCCTCCTCCTCCCCTCCCAACTCCCTCAGTTAGGTCATCTTCTTTATTCAGCTAAAGTTTTCTTCTTCTTTGTCTGAAGTCTCTTCTAAGTCTCCTTCTATCTAGTTTCCACATATTAGGGCGAACATCTGACTTTTCACTCTTTGTGACTGACTAATCTCACTTAGCATAATGTTCTCTAATTCTTTCCATTTCCTTACAAATGATGTAATTTTGTTCTTCTTTATGGCTGCATAAAATTCCATTGTGTACATATCCCATAGTCTTGTAATCCATTCATCTGTCGATGGACATCTTGGCTGGTTCCAAAGTTTGTCAATTGTGAATTGTGCAGCTATAAACATAGATACACATGCATTAGTCTGGTAGTTTGGTTTCAGTTCTTTTGGGTAGATGCCTAGAAGTGGTATTGCTGGGTCATACGGTAGGTTTATTCCCATTCTTCTGAGGATCCTCCACACTGTTTTCCAAAGTGGTTGCACTAATTTGCAATCCCACCAGCAGTGTATTAGAGTTCCTACTTCTCCACATCCTCGCCAGCATTTGTTGTTATTTGTGTTTTTAATTATTGTTGGGCACCCTTTTCTAAAATTAATAGATCACAAATGTATGGGTCTATCTCTGAATCTAAGCTATTTCAAGTTAATTTCTGCTTATGGTATTAGAGAAGAGTATATATATTCATCCTCTTGAGAATATACAAATGTCCCAGTAGCATTTGTTTAGAAGAAGTCTCTTGCTTCCCTACTCAAATTCTTTGCCATTTCCGTTAAGCATAATGTTTTTGTAAATACAAGGGTTTCTGGACTCTCAGTTCTATTTCATTGATCTCTTTATTGTTTCTTTCTAGTCGCTTATTTTTACTTTTGGCGTGCATGAAGAGGGAGAACATTCACTTCACATTGGTAACTTGTGTCACATTTTCTCCTAAAGAAAATAAAATAAAGCAGAAGTTAGAGTTAAAAAAAAAGTGGCCAGCCATGGTGGCACACACCTATAATCCCAGTACTTGGGAGGCTGAGACAAGATGATCACAGGTTGGAGGTCAGCCTTAGCAATATAGCAAGACTCTCAGCAACCTAGTAAGACCATGTTTCAAAACAAAAACAAAAACAAAAATTTAAAGGCTAAGACCATAGCTCCGAGGTAGAATGCCCCTGGGTTCAATTCCCAGTAACATACACACACACACACACACACACACACACACACACACACACACACACAGAAGTAAGGCACAGGCTAAACTAAATGACAGACTCCTAGAAGAAGAGCTCTGGAAATTATCAGCATTGAATATGAATTTTAGTTAGAACACTATAAGATAAGGGGAATTCCCAGCTGATAGTTTCACATCTTTGCTAAATGAAGGAAGAAGACTGATGAGAAACATCACAAAAAATAGAAGGTTGCAAGGGCAGGGGTGGGAGAGGGACCACATCGGTACTGATACCAGATTGTGTCATGAGCTACATCCCCAAAATTGATTTTCCTGCCACAAAATACAAAATCCCTTGGTAGTGGATTAAATTAAAGAGCAGGGCAAAGGAAAGAATTGTTGACAGAATTGTACATGCAGTCAGTGTAGCTGGTGTCTTGGGAAGAAGGGCTCACGGAACAGGACGTTCTTGATGCAGTGCACATGTTGTACTCAGGAAGGAATGCAGAGAAAACGCCTGACAGTCAAAATAGGATTTGCATATGCTGGCTGAGCTGATGGACAGTAGAGTCTCCTACATCTGCCTCTGGCATTTAGCTGTACTTGCGGTCACCCTGAAGGAATTCTGCCTCAGAATGTGGGAGGCTTAAGACGAGCAAACCAAACGACGTGGTCCGAAGGCTCTTCCAACAGATCACTCCAGATACCGGAAACCCTGGGAGAAATAGCTACAGCGGAGATGAACGAGGCCTCATTGGTTTCAGTCCTGGCTACATTTCTAGCCGTTTTACTTAATAATGTAATAGGAATAGGGAATAAGTATACTAGAAAATGCCAGAGAGTTGAAACTAGAAATGTGTTAGCGCAGTAACAAAAGTCAGTAATATGCAAGAGTTTCCTGTAATACTCTAAAAAGGAATTAATGATATTTGCTCCTATACAGAACAGATTCCCAAGAGCCATTTGACTGCTGTTATAGTTAGATATAAAATGTCCCCTAAAGAGCTCACTTAATGTTTGGAGCTGATGTAATTGAGTCACGAGGGTTGTAATCCCAGAAGTGGATAAATTCATTATAATGGATTTACCTGGTGGTACCTGGTAGGCTGGTAGGGTGCGGCTGGAGGTGGGTCCCTGGAGGTGCTACCTTGAGGATTATATAAAGGCTTCCTCCTTCCCCTGCTCTCCCTCTCTTGTTTCTGGCCTCCATGATGTGAACACAGCCTATGTCCTCTCTCTCCGCCATGCCCCAGTTCCATGGTCCCCAGCTTCACGTGGACTGAACCCGAAACCATAAGAAAATAAATCTTCTTTCCTCTAAGTTATGTGGTCAGATCTTTAGATTATGGCTTCAAGAACATAACTGCTAACATACTAGCTACTTAAAAAAATTTAAAAAATTAAAAAAATTAAATAGTTAGAGGAGAGCGATGGGGTGGATGAATATGTGAGTCAAGGCAAGACTCCCTCGGGGTGAATTCTAGATTTGCTGCTGGCTAGCTCTGTGAACTTGAGCAAGGATTTTTTCCCCCCCTTTCCTTTTTGTACTGAGGATTGAACCCAGGGGCATTCTACCTCCAACCTACACTCCCAGACCTATTTTCTATGTTTTATTTTGAAACAGGGTCTTGCTAAGTTGCTGAGGGTCTTACTAAGTTGCTGAGGCTGCCGTTGAACCTGTGATTCTCCTGTCTCAGCCTCCCAAGTACTGGGATTACAGGAGTGCACCACCATGCCTGGCTTCTGGCAAGGATTTAACCTCTCTAGACCTCCTGTATAAAAAGAGTTAATATTGTACCTACTTCAGAGGGTTGTAGTAAAGATTAAATGGGTCAGTATGTGTAAAGAACTTGTGAATAACTGGAGCTTAGTAAGTGCTAAATGGGTGCTTGCGATAATACCTCTTATTTTCTTTTATCATACATACTTTTCAATTCCAACTGAAAAACTACGGGGTCATTTACAGCTTAAAACTATCTGTTCCCCCATTTCCATGGTAAAATTAGTATGTAAAGTAGAATCAATATTATTTGATGGTAGTAGTAAGAAATCTAATTTGATATTTAATGATTGGGTAGTAAATGTTCTAAATACATGGTGTTCTTGATTTATAGCAAAATCAGCACTTCTGAAAAGAGGAATAAAAGGTAAACAAAAGCCCTTCAAAATGTAAAATAACCTATATTATTTTAGTAATATAGGTAATAAGTTCATATTACTTTTGAGATTTTTGCTTATAAATGACTATGTTTTTCTAAAAGTTTTTACTCTGAAAAACAGAGCAAAGTCCAATTGACATTATTTTTACAATAGGTGTGCTCCTGAAAAGTTAAGTACAGGCAGCGTATTAGAAAATTTAAGAGGACTGATCCATTGCTGTGGAGTGACAAGTCCTTTGTGTAATGGGAATTACCTTGCGAATTGAACTTGCGTATGTACGTGTTTAGAATCTAAAGTAAGAAAAAAAAAGAATCTAAAGTAAGAGTAAGAAATATTTGTATAGATGGAGGTTAACCTCTTGTGGCCCTTTTAGTTTCTAGATGCATTGGCATTTCCAGGTGATTAGGAGACTCCATATCTCTTTGCTCTGTGGCCATTAAAGCCTTTGGGCATGCTGCCCAAGAAATTGATGGCCCCCAGGCTGTGGCCAAGGTTGCCGTCCAGGTACCCCGTGGGATTCCATTATGTGGCCAATGGAGTTAGAACTAAAGAAATTCTTTTATGTTGACGAGAGTCTGGCTGTCTGTATCTGCCTCGTGAGATCACCTCCTTCCACCACGTGACTGTCATAACTGCAAGGGAGATCTTCAGAACTGTCTCGTTCTTAACTTCACCTGTAGTTGAATCTCCCAGTTTTGTAGAATTGTGTTTCATGATATTCCCTAAGGTAATTTTAGCCTCGCCACTTTCTCTCGCCATTCCTCACCAGCTCCTTACTTATTTCCATAAAATTGATTTCCGTTCTCCCCCCCCACACACACACACACAATCTGGCTTGCTGTCCTGGGAGCAACCCGTCAGAGTTTTATGGTTTGTTTGCACCCAAGGTATGTAATGCTATGCTGTTCCTGGTGGTTGCCAAGCAATGGCATGTCATTAACCCCCAAGGGAATTCCTGAGTTCCCAACACTCTCATTCAAGGTCATCCTCCAGACATCTGTCTTCCTTTCTGACCTGCTGCCGATAAGCAACAGCTGTTGGGTCATACTTAGCTCACATCCTAGCCATTGTCTACTACAAGGAATCCATGCGGCGGGGTGATGTGATTGTTCTCAGGTGCCAACGCTGCCAGCTGGATCTCTTTGAGGGCAGAGTAATTTGAGCTCAGGAGTTCCTGTTTCCAGGAATGCAGTGACTTGGAGAAACTGCACCACCAATAAGGAAGCACCTCACCCTTTTTGATCCTGGGGTCACCCTGCCTGCAGACCCCATAAGGGTTCACAGCTGTCCCTCCAACAGCTTTCCATTGTCAGGGCCCAAGGGGATAAATGCTCAAAGCTTGGCTTGACATGTAGTGCCCGCTACAAGCTCCATTCTTATCGGTCGGTGTCCTAGGCAAGTAGATGTCTTAGTTTATTGATGACCCCTGCATTCCTTGTCTCGGCTCTACTTTCCCTCACTGTGTGCCTGCCTGCGTGGCATCCCTCCATTCCCAGTCACTCCTACTTCCTTAGTCTAGTCAGCTTTCAAAAGCAAACTCGAGAGTCAGCGCCCTCCATGGACAAGCCTCCCCCTGACAGAGCCCTGTGAGCTTTATCCCACTGTCAACTTCCTTTAGGACTTGCTCTTCCCACCACTGACTTGATCACTATCACGTTCCTTCTATAGACATCCAATCTTTTAGAGTTAGAAAGCACCTTAGATAATAATGTATCAGTTTGTTCTTTTTCATATACTTTTATTGGTGCAATGTAATTGTAGATCATAGTGAGGTTCAAAGTGATGCAAACATACCTGCTCACAGACCTTGGGGTATTTCCCTCCATGTGCCCGCCCATTCCTCCTCCCTCCCTCCCCATACATGTTAGTGAGATTGGTAATGAAACCTCTTATGGATGTAACCTTAGTTGAGTGGGTCCCTTCCTCAACCCTCTTTTATATTGAGAGACTTGGTTCATTAAGTAAGGCCCTGGGAATCTGAGCACTTTTGCAAGGACCCCACCTCCCTTTGCTCTGAAATCAAGGCAATTGGAAACTCTGCTTTTGTGGGGCTGGGGTCTCAGCACGGAAGGCGATGGTGCTGGCCTGCGGCTTTAAGTGCAGGGAGAAGGAAACCTAAATCTCAGTCCACACTGAAGGAAGGTTCGAAGAGAAGGAAAGGTTCTATTCCAAGATCAGCCCAGATCAACAGTCAGCCACCAAAGAAAAGATTATCCATGGTAGGTACTCACACTTGAGGGGCTAGTTTTAGGAGCTGAGCCGGGGCAGGGAATATCCACTGTGGCAATGGTAACGAAGGCGTTAGAAACCTTTTGAAAATAATTAGAAAATGAGACCTTAAGGAAGAGGCCA
Source organism: Glis glis (assembly GCA_004027185.1). Taxonomy (NCBI): domain Eukaryota; kingdom Metazoa; phylum Chordata; class Mammalia; order Rodentia; family Gliridae; genus Glis; species Glis glis. The sequence continues at coordinate 26,856 of PVJS01021061.1, forward strand.
CTAGGAAATGTATACCAGGTCATATGCAAGGTAGATGTACAGCATATATTTAAATGAACAGCATATATATTTGTATATATGCAAATGTGTAGCATATATATTTGTATATATGTAAATATATACAAATAGAGATATACACATACTTACACAAATATATATAGACACATACATATACATCTATGTATATATACACTGCCAAATATATATACTCTATATGTGTGTGTGTGTGTGCGTGTGTGTGTGTGTCTTACTCTTTAGTGTGAGTTTCTTAAGGGTCATAACTCTTTTCAACAGAGTATCTGGAGTACCTAGCAGTGCCTCGTTCACAGTAGGTGCACAATAAAAGGTGGTTGTCTGTGATGGTGAGTTTCATCTGGTTCTTAGGGAATTTTCTTAAGTAGCTACCATAGCTCCTCAAGATAAGAAATTTAGCTGGGGATGTAGCACAGAGGGGGAACACTTGCCTAGCAAGCAAGGCCCTGGGTTTGATCCCTAGCACTGAAAAAAATTTTAATTTAATTTAAAAATGTGGGACTTGATGAGTTGCTGGCTTTGCTAACTGCCCTGAGCTTTCATCTGTGCCTTAGTGCCCTGACTGCTGCTGTTCTCCCATCAGATAGTTGTTATTTGAATGCTCCACTCAAGCAACAAATGGATGGGCGAATCTCTCAGACCCTCCAGTCGTGATGTTCTGCCACTCCCTAGCGTCCCTCAAGCAGTCAGCCCTGGGTCACCTAATCATCAAGGTCTCTCTGTGGCCTTTGGAAACCACCTGCTATGCTGGTCTGCCAGTAAGAGAACTGACAGGGGCCACCAAGCCAGGTGTCTGAGACAGGCCCATGGCGGATTTAACCTAACCCGCAGAGACAAGTCAGCTGTCATTTAACATTTTTAAGAGCCATTTGCAATTACCATAGCAGAATTATTTAGAGAATGATGCAACTTTCAGTGCATGCCTGTCTGAAGTCATTGTCACCACCTCTTACTCCCAAGGCCTCTCATCCTCCCTTCTGTCTCCTCAGTCTCTACCTGTTGGTCATTCTGTGTGTGTGTGTGTGTGTGTGTGTGTGTGTGTGTGCGTGTGTGTGCGTGTGTGTGTGTGGTCCCAGGGGCATTCTACTGCTGAGCTATATCCCCAACCCTTTTTATTTTTTGAAACAGAGTCTGGCTAGGTCACTGAGGCTGACTTCAAACTGCAATCCTCCTGTCTCAGCCTCCCAAGGACTGGGATCACAGACATGCTCCACCGTGTCGGCCTTGAGCGCACACTCTGGACTGCTGGGGCAGAGCTGCCTCCACAGCATGGTCAGTTCAGTTGCATTTATTCTCCGGCCAGACCTAGCCTCCTTCCAGGCCAAAATCCAATGACAAAATACTTGGAATTAAGTGTGAAACAAGTTGTCTACTGCTCAGAAGGGAACAACAGGACCAGACCTGTCCTGAGACCAGCTGAACTTGTGTAGGAAGGGAAAAGTGAAATTTTAGCACTCACACCTCTTTTAGAAAATATGCATAAGACATTCCAGTTCTGGAATACCCGGGGCGTGCAAATGGGTCATGGGGGAAATTTGATAGGCATGAGAAAGCACTTACAGGGCCCCCCTGACCTCTGATGTCCTAGTCCCCCTCCGCCCCCAGGAAGTGGTGTGACTCCAGCCAATTGTTGCTTATTCACTGGGATGGGGCAGAGGCAGCATGGCTAATGGAGGTCCTGCATGAATTCTCAAGGTTTTTTTTTTTTTTTTGTCATTACTTTCATCCTTCCTGCCCACCAACCCTTTGGAGCTACTAAATGGCCAGGTTGAAATTTCATTTCCCAGCTCACCTTCTGTGGAGGTGCTAACTGTGCTGGGAAAGAGGTCTCGGCTTAGGTCCAAAGAACACAGTAAATTAATGAACAGAAACGCCCAAAGATTCCTGAGAGTAAGGAGAGTCCCAGCTTCCTAGGAAAGGCTATGCTAACTGAAAAAGAGGAAGCCGTGCCTGCCAGCACGTCAGAATTTACACGTTCTAATCTAGCCTCTATGCATCCTTCCTGTGGACTCTCCCCAAAGAGCAATGATACTTTTAAGTGAGATGCTACAAATAGCGATATTTAAAATTCCTTTCAATCTTGAGTACAGGTTTTAAAGGTTCCAAGAAGAATTCCCCCCAAATATGAAACGTCTCCAAAATGTTTACATCTCTGATTTTTTTTCCATATTATAGAAATACACGAAGACAGGGATGACTTATTTTCTGTGTTGCCTGTTATGTCAGCTATGAACTGATAATCATTTCTAAAGCACTGGGAGCCCCCAACGGTTTGCTTAGAAGCAGAAGCCTCCTTTCCCTGCTCCTAAATTATGGTTAAATTAAATTAGTTCTTTGGGTCTATCCAGTGTTGGTGGCAGAAGAGGGATAGAGGTATTCGTTTCTATAAATTACAGAGTCAATGAGAAAAGCTGAGCAGAAGAGTAAGTGCCTGAGATGACAGCCCCATGGGGAATTGGTATCCCGTGGTGTCGCATTGGTTTCTGTGTTTGCCAAGGCTGGTGTTGAGCAGACCCCTCCGGAGCCCCCATCAGCTGCTTGTATCAGTGCATAAAAATGCTCACAAAATAAATCGTCAAACGTTTTGCGTATGTGTTAGATTTACAGAGTCCTTACCTATCAGCACAGTGAGCTGTGCTCAGAGGTTAGCAATCCCACATACTCTCTTCCTCAAGCAAAAAAAAAAAAAAATGAGCTTAGTGTTCATGGAAGATTTCTGCTTCCCCCACAGCTGCCACTTTCTAGACTGCCACTTGTAAGCTTGTAGAAGAGTTGACTTTGTGGGGGACCAAAGGATGTCACATTAGTCATGGCATCGCTTTTCAACTTCTGGGGGAGAAAAAAAAGCTCCCTACACCTGTAAAAATAAAATCGATAGCATTTTCCATACGTGTTAATATCATGTCTTAGGAAAAGGAATCTACCACCCAAACTCTTGACTGGCTATCGCTTTACCCACTGGTTGAAAAATGATGCTATGACTAATGGGCTAGCATTCTCCCTTCCTACGAGTCTGAGATCGAAGGAGAAAGCAGGTTTATAGGAAAAGAACCCATGTACTTTCCCCAAAGAACAATGATACTTTTAAGTGAGATGCTACAAATGATGCTATTTAAAATTCCTTTCAATCTTGAGCACAGATTTGAAAGGTTCCAAGAAGAATCCCCCCCCCATATGAAACATCTCCAAATGTTTACATCTCTGATGTTTTTTCCAGATTACATACATACATGAAGACAGGGATGACTTCTTTTCTTATTTTCTATGCTGCCTATTTTGTTAGCTATGAACTGATACTCATTTCTAAAGCATGAACAACAAACCCACATTTCATTTCGTTGATATTAAAACAAAACTTTACAGTTATAGCAAATGCATCTAAAGTAGTAGTAATACTTCTCTTGCATCCTGAAGTTGAGTTTTACTTATTACGATATGGCGAGAGAAGATTAAAAGACAGACATTCTCAGGACTTATGTTGTTTTTCAGTTTAAGTTAAGCAGGGGGGAGGCTAAGTCCAGGGTGGGGGTAAGTAATATAATTAGGTGCCAGCTCTCTCTGGGGAGTGTGATGCCACTAGATATGGTAAATTTAAGAAAAATATTGGAACATAATCTCCAAGCATTGGTAAATAGAACTTTTCATTGTTCTTGTGTAAACAAGAATGGGTAAAAAGAACTTTGAAATTTCAAACTACCAGTATTCTCAAGTATGAAAATAAAGTTAGAAGGAATAATCTATGCATATTTTAGGCTGCCTGTGGCCAATCTGGTTAAAAGCTCACAACCAAACCACCCGGATTTTACCAAGTTCGAAACACATTTTCAAGGTCAATTTCTTTTGAAAATATACAAAAGCTTTTTACTTAGACATTGTAGTTCATTGATTCAGTCAAGGATAAGGTAAAATTTGTAGTTCAATGGCAAGCCAAACCTAGATTTAAACCAGTTTGTAGGTCTTTTCACAGGAAATTTTTAGGAAAATAAATCAGTGCTTCTTTGGGCTTTTTGTATTTTTTTTTCTAAATTAGAATTTCCTCCTAAATGATCCTATCTGTTCTTAAAATTCCCTTTTCAGCGCCCATGTCACTGTCCTTTTGGCTGGGCAAAGGTGTTAGAATATACTCATTTTTTTTTCTTTAAGACCTTAGCTATGAGTGCAAATGAATTGAATTCAAGACGTATTAAAGATCCCAGCATGGTGCACATACTTGTAATCCCAGTACTTGGGAGGCTGAGACAAGAGGATCACAGGTTTACGGCCAGCCTCAGCAACATAGTGAGGCTCTCTGCAACTTAGTGAGACCTTGTTTCAAAATAAAAGAATAAAATAGGACTGAGGGTGTAGCTCGGAGGTAGAACACCCCTGGATTTCATCCCTAGTACCACACACACACACACACACACACAAAGTATATTAAAGGATAAGAATGAAGAATTTCATGTTCAGAGGAGAGTAATAGATAGAGACCCAATTAATTCATCAAACACAGCCAAATCGGTATCATATTTGGAGGTAGTAGTAGCCAAAATCTGATCTAATGGATATATGATATCATTGGAGAAACAACGGTTTTATTCAAATTATCCATACTCCCTCTAGCTTGTAAGAAGAGTTGAGAAAGATCCAAGTTTGTTGAATGAAGGTATGAAGTAATTCTTTCAGTATGAAAAAATGTTTGAAAAAGTACCAATAAGTACGTCTTGGCTAGAGTCATTATAAGACATCCCCTCCTTGAGAAGTGTCCTTGTGCAACGTACATACCTCTGTCTCCTTGCCTACCATGGCTCCCACCTAGGGCTGAATTTATACTCTCCCACAGGCCTATTCTTTTCTAAAGTCCTTTTCACCATTAAAATTCACCTGCCCTAGATCATCTTCTCCCAAGATCTTATAGAGAATTAAGGTTGTACCTCTCATAATGCAGCACTCAGATCTCTTGGAAGTTCTACAGTAGTTTTTACAAGAAGGCACTAGGGTTTAGTTAGGTGTGTGTGTGTGTGTGTGTGTGTGTGTGTGTGTG
>PVJS01021062.1:0-31911 GCA_004027185.1 Glis glis
CCCGGCCCTATTTTTTATACTTTATTTTGAAACCGGGTCTCACGAAGTTGCGGAGGGCCTCACTAAGGAGAGAGAGAGAGAGAGACAGGGAAAGAGAGAGAGAGAGCTGAGGCTGGCCGCGAACCAGGATCCTCCGGTCTCCGCCTCCCAAAGTACTGGGATTACAAGCGTGCGCCACCACGCCCGGCTTTAGTTGCTTTTTAAAAAGAAGCTGGATATGTGTATATTTCTATGACATTTCCAGATGTTTACATGTTGGCAAATTATTCTGAATTAAAAATAAAATTATATTAGATAAATTATTATTAAGGATAAAATTAAAAGCTTAGGTGAGCCAAATAAAAGTCATCTGTGAGCCTGACAAGGCCAAAAGCCTTCTGTTTCCCCAACTCTGGTATATGGAAAGCACTTGATTTGGTGCTTGTGCCAAGGGCAGTACTGTTAAAAATACTAATAGCGTATATTAGCTAATTTAACCTCATCACAAGCCCTAGGAGGTTGGTGTCTTTGTCTTTATCTTACAGATAAGTGAACAGGGACTAAGAGACCTTACTTCCATAGCCATTTTCCTCCACCAGCCCCAGAGGGGAGTTCTGTGGTTTAAAAGCTTCTTACCTATGCCAGGCAGACATCCAAACTCCCAGGTGCCTGCTGTGTGCCAGGATGGGGCGGTCACAGCCTCTCTTCTCCTCTGTCCCAGGTCACAGCTACTTCTTCAAGGGTGCTTACTACCTGAAGCTGGAGAACCAAAGTCTGAAGAGCGTGAAGTTTGGAAGCATCAAGTCAGACTGGCTGGGCTGCTGAGCTGACCACGCTCCCGCCGGCCCTTCCCACCCATCCCTCCTGCACACCAGGCCCTGAGCACCAGGAAGGACCTGGGGTCCTGGCAGCTCTGCCTTCAGCTCTGTAGTTAATCAGCATTCTCACCCTCACCTGGTAATTTAAGATTCCAGAGAGTGTCTCCACCCTCACCCAAAGAAAGGTGCTGATTGTACCCCTCCCAGGCGCCCTTCCCCCCACCCCATCCCCCCTCAGAGCCACCCCCACAGAGATGCTTTGACATTCTCAATGCAGCCCTGCTTTGGGCTGCCCTGGTGCTGCTGCATTTTTGGCTTTCTCTCTCCACAACCTTCTATGGCTCACAGCACCCTTGGAGCCGACAGAGACTATCTTAAGAGGGCACTGGTGGCCCGACAGCCTGGCATGGGGCAGTGGGACAGGGGCATGGCCAGGTGGCCACCCAGACACCTGGTTTCTCACTGCTGGCTGCCTTAGAACCTTCTCTACATTGGCAGTTTGCTTTGTATGCACTTTGTCCTATTCTTGTGATCTTTTTATCTTTCTACTCTATTGCATTCCCTGACAGAAGGACCTCAGGTTGTTCCGGTCATTGCACGGTGCATCTCAGCCCACACAGCAATGGTTCCCTTGTTCACTCTATTTAGGATGTCCTACTCAGTTGCATCCTCCACTGGATGGAGGAAAACCAAGCCATGGCTTTCTGCTCAGCCCTTTCCCCCTCTCCCTTCAACCGTTCCCCATGGGAAATGGCAACAAGTATAAATAAAGACACCAATTGAGTGGCAGTGTCTGCGATCTGTTTTAGCAGAGCCCAGAGAGGGGCCCCAGCCCCAGCTGGAAGAGGAAACTTAAAAAGAGCAAATCTCTGCTCCCTGCAGGGTACAGATGCTGTGTGCTAGAGAGGTCAGTGCTGTCAAAATAAACAGCAAGGGAACCTCAGGGTGGGCGAGCTCCTGCCGCTTTAATGCACATGAAGAAAGGGCCCGACACAGCAGCAATTCTGATACTTTAGTTATGGGTCTGTTCAAGCCTTGCCTTCTCTCCCAGTCTCAGTTTTTCATCAACAATGCTAGTGCTTATAGCAACACCAACCCTTTTTGTAATAGTGTGCCAGATACTTTGCATGTGTCACTTAATTTCACTTTTACAACCACTTAAAGAAGGAGAGACTATTGACTAGTTGTATTTTGTTGATGGGGAAGCTAGGCCCAGAGAGAAGTGGTTTGCCAGTGTCCTGTAGCTGTTAGGTAATAGAACTCGAATCGTGGCCAAAGGATGACCCAGAAGAGGAACTTTAGCTCTCGGCCCAGAATTTCCCTCAGCAGCATGGCTCTCCAGCACCCCCCCAAAAAAACCTTCCTAAGTAAACCTGGGGTAGGGTAATGTGCTTGCTTTCTAAACCCAGGTACGATTAGTAGGTGACCTTACTCCTTGTTCCTGCTGGACTGTTCTCTCCAAGCCCTCTCCTATAGAGAAAATCTGGAGCTGCTGCCAAGCAGAGATGTGAGGCCTGGGGCCTTTTCAGAGGTCCTGCCAGATCTGGTTACCTGATAGTCTATTGCTTCCTGGTAGGGTTGGCAGGTAAGGGGTGAAGAACCGTCGGTCAGTACTGCCTGAAGGTGATCTGGGTGGACCTAATGTCACCTTTTATCCTACCATGGCCTCCCTGCTGGTTCTGCCTGCTGGTTCAGGTTCACGTAACCTTCCTGCAGGTGTCTGCAGAGAGCCACAGGGCATGCAGCCCTTGAAGGTATTACTCCCTACATGAAGACCCCCTGGGCTGGAAAGCTATAATATACTGTTATTAAGGTTCTCTGTTACATTGAGAGAAAATTCAGCTGCTCCCCAACTTGCCATTTCTTGAGTGCTTTTCTATGAATATTACACATATATTACTGCATTTAATCCTTACTATAATCCTATGGGGCGGGAATTAATCTCCCACTCCTAGATGACACACCAAGCCCAGAGAGGTTAGACCATTAACTCGAGGCTGCACATCTATCTGGTAGGGTTGGGAGACTGAGATTCAGTAGTGGATAGATTTGGAGGAGCAGCTCTCCCAGGGCCAGGCTAATTCTCATCCTGGCCCCCTGCCTGCTATGAGCAGAGTAGATCAGTAGAGACGAGTGGTTCATATCCATTTCTTAACTCTCAGCCACTCAGGGTCAATCCATTGGTTTCAGATCCTGGGGCAACCCCTCCCCCACTGCCTCCATCCATGTAGGTCCAGACAGGCCCTCAAACTTCCTCAGGGTGAAATGAAGCCACCCCTGAATCATTTCCCTTTTCTGGGTCAGGTTCCTCATCTGTGGAAGCCAGCTGTCGTTTTTGCCTTTTCTAGTAACAGCTCAGTTTTCCTCCGGAGTGCCATCTGCCCACTGTCATTCCACGTTTAGAGTGGGACAGATTCCACTCTTGGTACCAATTTCTATGTTTACTCTTTCAGCTGTAGCCTACCAACATCCAGCTCAAATTGTTTTAACACAAAATACACGCCAGAAATCAAACACAAACAACCCATCCTACCTATACTAATTCCCTTCATGGGGCAGCCGTAGGTAAGACCTCGCTCCTAGCATTGCTGGATCGACGTTCTGTTTACGGTTGTCCCCATTTCACAGAAGGAGGCACAAGAGGTTTGTGGACATGCCGATGTCACAGAACCAGTAAAACCGAGTGCAAATCCAGGCCTGCCTGCCCCTATCGCAGAGAACTCTGACTGCAGTGTCTCATCGGAGTGTTGGGAGTACCTTCGAGGGTCTCTGGTTTGAAGAAACGCCTGCACCTCCAAGGGGGCGGAGCTATGTAACCGAAGAGGAGGGACCAGAGGCTGGGGGCGTGGCCAGGCAGTGGGCGGGGCCAGGCCGGGGGCGGGGCGACGCCGGGGGCGGGGCGACGCCGCCGGTGCCTAGGTGATTTGAGCGCATGCGCAGAGGCCCCCGGGCTGCTGTCGGGTGTGCTGCGGCGCTCGCCGGCGCGCTCAGCATCCTCTCTGCTCGCGGCTCACGTCGGCTCGGCCATGAGCCGGTGCGCGGCGGCGGCGGCGGTGGCGGCCACGGTGCCGGGCGCGGGCGTCGGGGACGAGGCGCAGCGGCCGCCCATGGTGCCCCGCCAGACGTCCTTCTTCCCGCCGCCGGTGCCCAACCCCTTCGTGCAGCAGACGCAGCTCAGCGCGGCCCAGTGGGTGCAGGTGAGGGCCGCGGGCGGGGCCGCGGGCTGAGAATTGAGACCGTGGGGAGGGTCCGAGGGTGAGCAGTGGAGGAGGGCCTGAGAGGAGGGCCGGGGTGTAACAGGAAAAGCCAAATACCCCCGCCCCGCCCCGAATGGGCAGGTGAACCACGCAGACGCCCCACAGAAGGAATTTTACTTGGGTTTGTGAGTGGAGTCCGGCCTGCCGCAGGAGAGGGTGGGCTTGGGGCAGCCTTTCCTTGCCCATCTGGGATGGGTAGAGCAAGGGAGAAGGCAGGGAACTCAGGTCTGGAATTAGAACAACAGGTAAGGCTGGAATGATCTGCTTGAGTTGGGACATCCCGGCTCGGAAATCAGAATCCAAGAAAAGGGAGGCCTCTCAGTCTAAGGTGCCCAAGAGTTTATCTTAAATCATTTTTTACCTGCGCACTTTTCTTAGATTCAAAACTGAGAGGCAGCCCAGACTGTCCCGCTGTTCAACATGACTGTTCACACAAAGGAAGTGTCCTTCCCTTTCCTATCTTGTGAAGGGCTGCTCTTATCATTAGCAGTTACACACACTCTTTGGACTTCCTCTTTGATGAAATTAGTAATTAGCAAACAAGATAGACTACATTTATCCTGTGGCTTCTGCAGGGGGAAAGTGGTTTTGATATTTTACACTGGTGTAATTTTTGCAGTGTTTTTGTATGCAGAGCTAAGGGCTGTTGTCCTCCACAGTGAGGGCAGGTAAAGTGCTGAGCTAAGTAAACAGCATGGGGTGGTGGTTAGAATAGTGGTAGAAGGATGTCTGGTTGCAGAAGGGTATGAGAGAGGAAGAGGAAGAGGAAGATATGGGATGTAGTAATACCTCTTGGCAGAGAAACTGGAAGTTTTAAAAGTTGATCTTCATGTCTTTAAATGGATAGATGGTCCCTCTGTATCCTGAAATGTCTGAAAACACTTTTAATATTTATTTTTTTGCAGTACTGGGGACTGAACCCAGGGGCATTCTACCTCCGAGCTACACCCCCAGCCCTATTTTTTATTCTTTATTTTGAAACAGGGTCTTACTAAGTAGCTGAGGCTGGCTGCGAACCTGCGATCCTCCAGTCTCAGCCTCCCAAGTACTAGATTACAAGCGTGCGCAACCACACCTGGCTTTGAAACATTTTTAAATATATCGACCATCCAGGATTAAATTTAGTAAAATCGGTCATATTTAAATGGAAGTATGTCCACATAGTTGGCTTCAAAGTGGCATACTTGTAAATATTTATACTGCATCTAAATTGCTAAATTTCAATGATTTTATTTTGTTTTTAATAATCTGGCCCGTGACTGCCTAGAGAGCTCTTCCAAATAACTTTATAAGAATTGTAGTATAATGGAGAGCTGACTAGTGTTAGAAGACCTGGTCATCAATTGTGTTACTTTAGCCAAGTTGCTTAACCTCCCCAGACTACTTATCTATTAAGTTAAAATAATAATATCTCAAAGGTATTATTAAATAATAACACCTCAAATGAAGTGATATATTGATAGTTATGCTACTTGGATTGAATGGGTTGAACATGGTCTTGTTGTTGAAAAAAAGTTTTTTCCATCTTTATTGACCAGTGATATCAAATGTTGCAATGGCTTCAATGGTCTGGGTGAACAGAATATTTAAATAGGCATGGCTGAAAAACAATGGTGTCTATATTATTCATTTTAAAGAATAGGTATACTTTCATTTAAGTATGACCAGTTTATACTTACTGTGATTAATTCAGACTCAATTCAGACATTGAACGATGACCAATGACTTGCTTAAGAACTATTGTCACGTTTGCATCTCATTATGAGTCTTAATTTTGTTCTCCTCCATTTTTGACTATTTAAAGGTCTGCTAATTTGTGGCATGGAAAAAAGTAGCCTGCTTTTTATTTCCTCAATAAAATATGGAATTGAAATGAGTGGCCATAATTTTGGAGTCATTTATTTATACCAAAAGTATTTGTTGAATGCCTGCAATATACTAGCTATAGTGCTTATCCCTGGGAATATAGCAGTGAACAAGAGAAATCGGACCCTGTCCATCTAAAGCTTACATTTCACTAAGAAAGTTAAAAAACAAGCACAGAAATTTGTAATTCCATGTTTTAGCAAGTGCTATGAAGGAAAACGAGAATACCCTGAGAAAAGGCCTCCCTACAGAGATGACAAATTACCACATGGAAATATGGTGCAGAATTGCCTCAAAATTGGTACTGTTATTTGTAGCAAACCTTGAAAATGACCCAGAAAAAAAAAAACAATATTTGACAACTTGTTTATTGGTTATTCAGTGTGACTATGAATGAATCTATGTAAATATATTTTAATGTCATTCCAAATCTTTCTTCAGGGTCTATATTATGATTCTTTCTTGCAGTCAAGATTAGGCTTTGGTCTTCTAGTAATGAGATCTTTCGGAAGAGAATCTAAGTCAATGATATTCCAGAGTAACTTGGGAGTTTTTTTTTTTTTGTGGTACTAGGGATTGAACCCAGGGGCATTCTACCTCCAAGCTACACCCCCAGCCCTATTTTTTATTCTTTATTTTGAAACAGGGTCTCACTAAATTGTGGAGGGCCTCACTAAGTAGCTGAGGCTGGCCATGAACCCGGATCCTCCGGTCTCAGCCTCCCAAGTACCGGGATTACAAGCCTGCGCCACCACGCCTGGCTGTAACTTGGGAACTTTAATCATCTCAGCTTCTCCACAGTATTGTTCCTCAGCTCTCCATCATACTACCCACTCCAAATAGTGTGTCTACCATGTTCACAGAGCTTCGAGAAAAATGTCCTGGATCCTGGATTTCTTCTATATAGTAGTTCTGGAGTCCCTATATGTCTTGCCTTATACACACGTTGTTTTAATAGGAGGATCACAAGTTAAAGTACAGCCTGGGCAACTTAGCCAGACCCTGTCTCAAAATAAAAAAAGGCTGGGGATATAGCTCAGTGATGGAGCACCCCTGAGATTCAATCCCCAGTCTGTGTGTGTGTGTGGGTGTGTGTGTGTCTGTCTCTCTCTCTCTCTCTCTCTCACACACACACACACACACACGCATACACAGTCAGCTTTCAAGTGAAGAATAATTTAACAGAGCTAGTTCTGGTACTATGGAACAAAAACAAAGGCAGAAATTGGAGGGGATTTGTTTCTTAAATGAACTATTATATTCTGTGAAATTTCCCTCTCCCCACCCCCCCTTTTCCAGAAGGTTCTCTTATGACACCAGGGGAGGGAATTGCTAGAAAGCTTCAGTCTTAATGGTCTGATGTGTCAGAGGACAGCATTCGGGTCAGTCAAAGTAGCTGGAAATTGAAGGAGGAAGCTAGAGATAAAGGAACCCCCAAATTGGGATGTAAATTCCTCTCAAATCCTTGCTGATCCCTGAACTGTGTATTTACAAAAGAGCCCTTCAAGGGTCCTGGAGAGAAGAAACAACTGGAGGAGTGAAGAAGATGGGCAACATTTCAAGTGGTGACGCTACAGGGGAGGCACAGTTAGAACTACACCAAGTAGGAAGGCCTTGGTAAGCACCTCAGGCTCTGCATGAAAACCTCACAAAGGTAATACCCTAGGAGAAAAGTTATGTCCTAAGACCAAGGCTCACATCTAAGGCTAAGGGCAAACTTCAAAGAAACTTCCCCTAGAAAAGTATGCAACTAAGCCTCCATAAGGTGGAGGTAATCAGACAATAATTTACCTACCCGCTAGGGGAACAAAAAATTGAACACTCTTCAGAAGAAGACATCCAAATCCAGATATCTGCAATATAGCATTCAAAATGGCCAATATAAAAGCAATACTAAAATTTCAAAGAAACAGAAAAGTTTATCCTATGGTCAAAAGAAAAAGTGAGGCCTCAATGACCTATGAAAGTAGATCTGTAAAAACAGATACTAAAATGACCAGATGTAGGAATTTATAGATAAACTTTTTATATTTTAACTTATTTATTTTTAATATTTATTTATTTATTTATTTATTTATTTATTTATTTATTTACAGTACTAGGGATTGAACCCAGAGGTATTCCACCTTTGAGCTAAAAAATAGGGGCCCTATTTTTTTTTCTTTATTTTGAAACAGAGTCTCACTAAGTTGCAGAGGGCCTCACGAAGTAGCTGGGGCTGGCTGCTAACCTGTGATCCTCCTGTCTCAGCCTCCCAAATACTGGGATTACTAACGTGCGCCACCACACTGGCGATAAACTTATTAAAGTAGTTATTATAAACATGCTCAAGGATATGAGTCAGAGGAGTAAATAAGTAAATAGTTGCAGGGAGCTCTGTAGAGAAAGAAATTATAAAAGAGAACCAAAGGACATTCTGAAACTGAAGTGAAAAATTCACTGAATGGATTTACCAGTACACTGAAAATAGTAGAAGAAAGGATCAATGAACTTGAAGATGGATGACCAAAAATTATTCAATCTAAAAACAGAATGAAAAAAAATCACTGAGGTGGGATATCAGAAAAAATGGTGAAGTAAGGCTCTGTGAAAATTATCTTTTCCACGAAAGCAATGCGAACACTGGCAAAAATTTAAATTAAAAAATAAAAATAAATAGAACCAACCTTGTCATATCTTTGAAAATTACGCAAAGGTTTTCTGCAATCCAGGTAGCATTTGTTCAAGAAAAATACCTCTTGGTAAGAACAGTAAGCTTTGATAGTTTAACTTACTCTGAAAAACCAATAGCCTGCAGTCATGGTAAAAACCAGCAGCCTGGTATCTGCTACAGGGGAAGAGGAAGGTTAAGACTCTTTCAGAGCCCCATTTCTAGAGAAATGACATTATCGGATCTGTCTGGTGGCTGCCCGGTAGACTGTATTTGCAAGGCTGATGTTTTTGACCTGTAGTGGAGCTTAGCCAGTGCAGACAGCCTTTTTGCAGATGGGTTTGCTAAAACAGAGACAATCGCTTAACATCACAGCAGCTTAGGATAGTGAGTAATTGCTGAAACAAACAACAGGCTAACCAGAAATCTTAAAAGAAAGAGCCAGGGGGTGAGATGTTCATAGGGGACTTTGAAAAGCATTGCCGTATTCTTGGGAATCTATAATGCCACTCACATGTGCAGGGATGTGTGCATCCCCAAGGTTATGTACGTGCCCAGAAAAGATCCAAGGATGCCCTAAGGTGTCCTTTCTTTTTTCTTTTTTTTTTTTTTTGTGTGTGTGGACAGCCTCAGCAAATACTAAGGTCTCCTTTCTGACTAACTTTGAAGCTCTGTACAAGCATGAAGTGAGAGCAAAGGTAGAGTTACGAACTGCTGCCTGGCTGAGTATTGAAAGTGTGCCGGAACATGCACACAGAAACCGTTTGCAAACGCTGGGAGATGTATTGGTTCCAGGTACTTAAGGGTATTTTCATCTGATCATTAATTAGTAATCAGTTGTTTACTAAGCTAACTGATCAGAGACTTCAGTAGCCACACATGACAAAGAATACAAGCTTTACTGAATTCGTTTATAAAGGTTATTAAACATATAGATCAATAGAATAGAATTGAGTCCAGAAGTAAACCCATTCATCTGTAGCCATTGATTTTCCACAGGGATGCTAAGGCAGGTTAGTGGGGAATGTCTGGTCTTTTCAACAACTGCAAATGAAATTAAATAATCTCATGTATAATAGCAATAAATTGACATTTCTTAAGGATATTTTTAACCCAGAACATGTAAGACTGGAAATACTGGAAACAAAATGCTGCTGTGAGAAGTTAATAAAGACTGACATAAGTGGAGAAATATACTTATGAATTGGAAGAACCAGTATTATTAATATGATAGTTCTTTCCAAATTGATGTATAGATTCATCAAAATCTCAATGAAAATCCTAACAGGCTTGCATATGTGTCTAGAAACTGAAAAATTCTAAAATTTATGTGGCAATGCAAAGGATCTAGAATAGCCTGGAAAATAAAAAAATGTTGAAGAAGAAAAAGTTGGAGGTCACACACTGAGTTAAAGACTTATTTCAAAACTACAGTAATTAAGACATTGAAGTATTGACAGAAGGATAGATGGATAGATGAATGAATAGGTCATATTCATAGGCATGTATTTTTGGAAAGCTCATGATTTATAAGCTTAAAATAGGTGCCCTTTATTTTATGTAAATTATACCTTCATAGAGTTGATTTTTAAAAAGATGACCAACAATAGTTGTTGGAGAGGATGTATAGGAGCTGTAATCCTCAGACATTGCAAGTGACACTTTAAAATGATACAATACCTTTGGAAAATTTTTTGCTAGTTTCTTTAAAGTTAAATAACGCCAGGTGTGGTGGCGCACACTTGTAATCTCAGTACTTTGGGAAGCGGAGACCGGAGGATCCGGGTTCGCGGCCAGCCTCAGCTCGCTTGCTCTCTCTCTCTCTCCCTGTCTCTCTCTCTCTCTCGCTCTCTCGCTCTCTCTACTTAGTGAGGCTCTCCGCAACTTCGTGAGACCCGGTTTCAAAATAAAGTATAAAAATAGGGCCAGGGGTGTAGCGCGGAGGTAGAACGCCCCTGGGTTCAATTCCCGGTACCGAAAAAAAATAATAAAAAAAATAAAGTTAAATAACATCTATGTCTGAGCAATTCCATTTCTTGGTATTTACCTAAGAAAAATGAAAACATATATTCATAGAAAGGCTTGAACAAGAATGTTTATAGCGGCTTTATTCATAATAGCCCACACCTGGAAACAATCAAAATGTTCAACAACAGGAGAACCGATAAATTGTTGATCAGACATGGTGGTGCACTCCTGTGATCCCAGTACTTGAGAGGCTGAGACAGGAGGATCACAGTTTCAGGCCAGCCTGTGGTAACTTAGTGAGACCTTGTTTGAAAATAAAAAATAAAAGAAGGCTAGGGTATAGCTCAGAGGTAGAACCCCCCTGGGTTCAATCCCCAGTACTACAAAAATAAAATAAAAATAGATTGGCATATGGTCATACAATGGAATAATACTCTGCAATCCAAAAGAATGAGTTACTAATTAGAAAACAACATAACTTGAATGTTTCAGTCAGTGTTTTCACCATTGTGATCCACAACCCCTGACACATACACAAAACTTGGAGGAAGAAAGATTTATTTGCTTATGGGTCTGGAGGTTTTAGTCCATATAAATATATAGTAATTTTTTTATCTGCTGCCAAGCAGGAACTGGGGCTGCAGGTCCTTAGGGCGTGATGACAGCCAGCAGAGGCATCAAAAGGTCAGAGAGCATTAGAGTCAGATGCTGCAGCTGGGTGAGGGTGGGACACACACACACACACACACACACACACACACACACAAATGCTGAACTCTGCCATGCCCCAGGGACCCTCCCTGGAGCAGCCCCAGCACACACTATACCTGGCCATGCCCTCAAGGACCCACCTCTGAATATGGCTGCCTTTGGAGCCTGAGGTTCTGGGAGACATTTTACATCTAAGGTATAATACTGGACTTTAAAAATTACGATAAGTAGAAGCCAGATACGCAAGAATGCATCACGTATGATTGCGTTTATGTGACGTTAAGAACAGACAAAACTAAGCTCTAGTGATAGAAATTCAGGATGGGTTGCCTCAGAGCAACCCTGACTGGAAGAGGTACAAGGTAACTTTCTGGAGTGGTAGGTGAGTTTTGTATTTTGATCGGGTGGTGGTTACAGGAGCATTTCCTTACATGTAACTTTTACCTCAAACACATATGTGTACAAAAGTAACCTGGCATGGACAGATAAGCAGAGTGTTGTTGTAAGTTTATTGATGGTGCTTAGATTCGTATCAGGGCCAATAGAGAAGGAAGAAGGATGGCACTATTTGAGAAGTGTAGTTGGTTTATAGAAAAACCAAACGACAGCATATTGTATAGAAGAACAGTTTATTTCAATTGAAATTCTGTATGGTGTAAGGACTAAGAGGAAAGGCCAACCAAACTGGGTTCAAATCCTGGTTCTGCCACTTACTAACTATATGATCTTATTAAGCAATTAAATTTATCTCTCTGTGTCTCTCCTTTATTTTACATAAAGCAATTTAAGATTGCAACCAAATGAATTGCCACATGCCAAATGCTTAGAGTACCTGGTACATAGAAAGTATTCATGTATTATTTCCTACTATTATCTATGTACTTTCATTATATTTATTTTTTATTTTCTCCGTCTCCTTATTGTTATTAGTTACAAAGGACTGGCAGGTATACACAACAATGCATTTACTTTTTCATACTCTAACACCTTCATTTATACTCTTCCTTCTACTTACAGCTCTCAAAAAGCAATTTCCCCCTCGTTCCTTATTAGTACTTGCTTGTCTTGCAAGACCATTCAGCTATTCCTCCAGACACCTTTCTCTGGCTACAAAATTGGGACGTTCCTTTCCTCTGCTCCCTCAGCATTGTCTTTCACTTTCATAGATCTACAGATCAAGCTGTCTTAGGGTTTGTCTGTAGTAAGCTTTGCAAGGTCAAATAGCATCTCTTATTTTTCTTTGGGATTAAACCCTTATCTGGGCCAGGATAGAACTCAATTTATCCTTGAGTGAGTGCACGAATAACGTAAAACTTTCCTATTACATGTTTCCGGTTTGTTGTTTTTGTGGTGCTAGAGATTAAACCCAGAGGAACTAACCTCTGAGATACATCCCCAGCCCTTTTTATCTTTTATTTTGAGACAGGGTCTCACTAAGTTGCTGAGGCTGGCCTCCACCTTGTGATCCTCCTACCTCAGCCTCCTGAGTAGCTGGGATGACAGGTGTGTACCCACATCTGGATGCATGTTTCTGTTCAATAGCAACATATTCAAATAATGTCCATTCATCTGTTTTTATCAACTTTGACTTTCAGATTTTCCTTCTTGGAATTATCCTGCTTCCAATTCGTGGCATATTGCTTGGATTACTTGTATTACTGGCATGGCCATTTGCTATAATTATCACACTGTTCATCCCTGAAAAATTGACCCACCCAATAACTGGTTGGAGGAGGTAAGAAATAATTATATCCAAATATTAGGCACATCAAAAGTATAAAGTTTTTCACAGTTTAATTAGTGATAAGTAGTTTTTAATCTAACTACTACCTACTCAGTGTTAATAACTTATTTGTTTCTTGGATAAAACTGGACTTGATTTATATATGCATATATATGCATAAACATATTCTGATAATCTTCTGTTGAAGTTGTAATTTCACAATGTTAAAAGATTTTGTTTTCGGAGTATCAAAAAATGGTTCACCTCTGGTTCTGAAAGATCCCCAGTTACTCTGCCTGAATCCGCTGTAGAACATTTTGCTTTCTTTGCTGTTTCTGTTTTCACATTTGCATTGTTTCCCTACAGTAACAACATGTTTTCTGCACCGATATAATAAGGTTGATCAATTATATTTGTATTGATTACTTTAATGATTATCATTAGTAACAATTTAATAATCAGTATAGCCTACCTTTTTCGAATGTTAACATTGAGGCAGAAGGGAACTGCTTCTAAAGCATTATCTAATTAGGTCTGTACCAGAGAACAGACCGATTGTGAATGAACAAAGCTACTGGTAAAAGTTCATCCCTATTGAGCAGAACTAAATTGCTGCCATCTGTATGCCTTGAAAGTGGGGTTTCCTAATGCCAACTCCATGGATTTCACATAGATTCCAAATCTATAGATTTGTTTTAGGACACCAAGGAACTCTCTGAAATTGTGCAAAATTTTTTTCCCCATACATAAGGATGTGTTCCTTTCATCCAAGTCCCAAATGTGGTTACATCTTCCAAGTTTTTTTTTTTTTTTGAGTAATACTGTTCTAGAAACTTTTTAAGAATATGGAGTTTTCTCTTCAGGTCTTGTTTTAGTAAACAAATGTTGATACCAAGCACAAAGCTGGTTTGAAGTGGAAATGAATCCAATGATGGCTATATCCCAGAGAAACCTCAGTCCGTACAAATTATATTTCTTTGTTTTATAACTCAGGGTTGTCTAGTATAAAACAACACTTCAAGGGATGGTTTCCATGACTCTCTAATTTCTTTCAGATTATCTGTTTGGTGTCTGTTGTTAGTGGTTTATGAAAACCTGGGATGATAGGAAGAGTAGCCTGGGAATTCAGAAAACAAATATTGTAAATGTTAGAAGAGAAAGTTCTACCTTTCTCAGCTAGAGCAGTATCTCTGTCTCCTCTCAGACAGGTAACATTGAAGTTACTCTGTAGTCCAGGCTCACAGATATGTTTAAAGCATTTGAATAGAAATGCTTAATAGCTCTGAATATGGGATGCTTCCAAATGTAGTTGAAGTTCAGTGAAAGATTTTCTGTGTCTCATTTCTTGCTGAGAAATAAAAAGTCACAGAAACTTCTTCAGAGGTTAGTTGCTAATAGTTCTTCACTGTATTATTACAGGAATTTTGAGAGAATTAGATAGGAAGCCCATATTTTAAAGCTCTCCTTAGGTACTTTGCAGGTAATATACAGTCACCCTCAGTATCTGTGGGTTCTGCGTTCACAGATTCAAACAATTGTGGGTCAAAGATATTTAAAAAATACATCTATACTGAATATGTACAGACTTTTTTTCTTCTTATTCCCTAACCAATACAGTACACCACCTACCTACATAGCAATTACATTGTATTATATAGTCTAAGTAATCTAGAGATGATTTAAATTCTAGGTTATATGCAAATAGTACATCATGCTATATAAAGCACTTGAGCATTTGAGGATTTTGTTAGCCCTGAGGGTTCCTGGAACCAACTGCCCACAAACACCAACAGATGACTGTACATATTTTATTTTACTTTTTATGCAAAGTTGTATTTTCATTCACATACTAAGATAGCCATCCTGTGTTTGCACTTCCAAGAGTATTTTTTTGTTTTCCTACTCTGTTGAACTTACCGAGTCAGAGACTTTTATCTTTCTTGTCTTGTGTGTCCAGCACAGTCCCAGGCACAGTTTTAATGCACAAACTAATCTTTAATGTCAGAAATCTTTAAAGAAGTAAACGGCTAGATTTCTGGAGCTGCTTAAGTGTATCTCTGTTCCATGGAAGTGAAATGGCAAATTTACTTGTGAAGATTGTGTGTGTGTGTGTGTGTGTGTGTGTGTGTGTGTGCGCGCGCGCGTGTGCTAAGGATCAAACCCAGGGCCTTGCGCATGCTGGGCAAGTGCTGTACCACTGAGCTATATCCCTAGCCCCTACTTCTGTAGATTCTTGATGATGTGTAAGAGCTATAGCAATACGGACAAGATTTACTTCTAAAAACTATTCCTAAGATAATTCTGGGGACAGTTTCAGCATGAGGGCTCTAAAAGTGTTTGGGGAGATAGCAGCATCTTTATTACATGAACTTAGATTCCCAAGACGACTACTTTGAAGGGTGATGTTGATACAAATGTCTCAGTGGGGGCCACATATCCTTGGCCAAATTACTTCTCTGTGCCTCTGTTTTCTCATCTGTAAAATGGGGATACTAATAAATAATACCTACTTCATAAGATTAGGCTAAGAATGTTAACGATTAATATCTAGAAAGCATTTAGAAGAGTGCATGGCACCTAGCAGAAAGAGCTCCATCCATGTGTTAGCTATTACTCTCTTTAGCTCATATTATTTTTCATGAAGAGACTTTTGTTTTTCCTTTTTCATTGGTGTATTATGGTTATACATAATAGTGGGATTCATTACTACATATTTGTACATACACATACATAATTTGGTCAAGACCTTATATTTTAAAATGAGATTGTCTGGCATGTTTTGTTTTTATTATTGTATTTTAGAGTAAAGCCCTGCTGCTGGCTTTCCATCAGCAAAGTTAATTATGTCTTTTCTATATGTATTTTCAAAGGAAAATATCTCAGCTGGTTTTGAAGTTTATTGGTCATGCAATGTTCTTTTCAATGGGATTTACAGTTTCTGTGAAAGGAAAGGTTGCAAGTCCTTCGGAAGCACCAGTTTTTGTTGCAGCTCCTCATTCGACATTTTTCGATACAGTGGTCTGCCTTGCAGCTGGGTTACCTTCTCTGGTATCCCGAAAAGAGAATATACAGATCCTGCTGGTTGGCAGTAAGTACCCGATAGGTAACAGGTAAAATATTTTCATGCTTAGGCTTTGCAATAACCATATATTGTTTCTTGATAAACTTTTTAAAAACTTTAAAATATTTTCAAGCCAATTTCTTTTATTGTAATAAGGTACTATATGGAAAGAATGGATTTATGAAGAAGGGTTGAGCTTCCTTATCTGTACCCTCATCCTTCTTTTTAAAACTTACCTTCATCTCTACACCGTCAGAGTAGTTTTCAAATACCAGAAAGACCACTTTTCAAATACTGAGCGTGCTTGATTTTTGTTGTTGTTGTTTAGAGAGAGAATTTAACCACAGGTTACACACAGGTTTCATGCTATTTTATTAGTTTCTCTTCAGGGTATTAGACTGATAAATGTACTAAGTCTTTTCTCCTCGCTCTGTTTTCTTCATTATTGCCCTCAAAATCTCCCCAAGGGACCTATGTGTAACTCTTTGAAAATTATGATGTGGAACAATAAGTTCTTCCTGCCATAAAAAATAACGAAGCGAGTGAAGTGTTTTTCCTACCAGATGCTTTGGTCTCTCCCTGAGGAATTTGTCTCCAAGTAACTGCTCCTGGTGTCCCAAGGCGATTGCAAACGCCGAATGAGGAGAGATGGGTGTGAAAGTAGCCTGATGTCGCCTTGGTGCTCTGCAGGAAGGATAGTAGTCCCTGTAGCTTCGTCATTCAACCAAGACACTTTTTTTTCTTCAGTGTAACTACCAGGCTTTGTATAATATGGCTTTCTCCTGGAAAGTTGTGTAGCAACAAACTTTTGGCAAATTGAGGCTTATTTTGTGTGTGCTAGGAAGAAAGTCCAGAAGACTTTCTTTCTGAAAATTATAGTAACCTGAGTTACAATTGCCTCCTACCTATGTGTACTATGAATTCATATAATCAATTTTCAGACTATTCCTAAAATCAAATAAGATAATTTCACAGTATATTCCAAAGGTTTAATGTTAATTTTCAAAGAAGCATATTAGGGATTAAATTGCATTTGCTTCTTTTCATATTAATAGCTTTAACAGGTTATTTCTGCTTAATCAGTGAAATATTTTTAGATAGAAATATCCACCTCTCCTTTTGAAATTAGAAACTGAGTTCTAGTAAACTTGAGTCAGAATATTTTAAAAAATTGTTCCCTTTGATTTTCTGTCATTTTAATTTTTCATAAAATTTGTTTTAGGATTTATCTAGTATTATTGCTATGGTGATTTTAGCCAAAAATGACTTTGTTGTGGCTTTTTGTTTATTTTAAAGGACTGCTCCGGGCTGTGCAGCCAGTGTGGGTGTCCCGTGCAGATCCGGATTCTCGAAAAAACACAATAAATGAAATAGTAAAGCGAGCAAGATCAGGAGGGGAATGGCCCCAGGTAAAAACACAATAAATGGTCGTTTAAATATATTGAGAGAGTATTGTCAGTAGACTTCATTTGTATCCACAGATAACAGTATCTGTGGACACCTATACTAGGTATCTTTAGCATAATGGATGGAGAATAAATGAACCACTGAGTATTAAGATGTCCCATGAGATACTCTGTGGACTTAAAAGTATCAGTCTTTTTATTTGCCAGACTCTTGCAACCCATTTTTATTTCACGTCATAAAAAGTGATTCTTTTCTTCTGACTTTATCATTAAGTAATATGGATAAATCATATAATTTAGTATATGAAGTACCAAAGCTCAACTATATTCAACAATATATTGGGATTACTGAGAAGGTGACTAAGATCTTTACTCTTTTCTGAAGTATATTTAGGTAGTGCTTTTCAGTGCAGAGAGCATATCAAAATTACATAAAAATCTTTGTCAGGTTTTACTATCCTACCACCCTCTTACCTGGAATTGCCTTTTGAGGAGGGCAGTATTTATTGCATAAGAAACCAAAGATGATTCCAGTAAGTATTCCTCTATCTGTGTCCAGATGAAAGCAAGTGATCTCTAGCAGACGAATGGTCCTGCAGGGATCTGGCCACCCATGGTGACATGTAGATATTAAAGTTCTAAGAGAAGTATGGCCGGCCAGGAGGCTTTAGAAACCAAGTCATGTGAGAAGTGCTTTAAAAAATGATTGGGAAAAGGTGGCTTTTGGAATAAGGGTTTGAGTTTTCTCTCTGGATCCAAGAAATATATCTAGTTAATAGTTGGGAGGTTAAAAGGTAGGTAGATTTCACCTCATTTTGGTCATCTTGAGGAAGAACTTTCTCTCTGTCCAGAGGTAGAATGGTCTGATTTAGAATCCTTTTCTAGAATTTCCAGGCTTTGGATGAGCAGCCACTTGGGGGGATATTGTAGAAAGAATTTTAAGCATTAGAATTGCTAGGTGACTTTTAATGCCCCATCCAGCTCTGGGATTTTATGATTCACTCCATATCCACTTATGTAACGATAGAATTTCCAATGAATAAAACATTTGCTGTTGAATCTGATTGTTGGAATCACACCTATTCATAATTGTTATTTTACAAATAACCTATAATTGTAGCAACTTAGCCCAATAATGTTTTCCCTCTCTAATTATTATAAAACACACATCACTGACTACTGTGAATACAGGGATTTTATTTTTATTTTACTCATGAGCAATTTACTCATGGTTAAATTTTTAAAAGCTTCAGAAAACTAAGCTGCTATCTTACTTAGTTAACGGAGAAACTAATCATTCTGCATATTTTTTACATGGAAAGCATAAAGAAGTACATTAAAAGCTAAAACACTTAAAAATTTATATACCATATACCAACTAATTCAAGTAAGCATAAAGCAAATTGTAATCATGTCCTCCTTTGTCCTCAAGATATCTTTGAACTATATATTGCAGGAGAGAATGTCATTTAATGGGAAAACTGAAACAAATTAAGAGCTTATTTCTTTAAGGATGTATAGCAGCAGAGGAAAGAATTCGATATAGTGTACCTAATATATACTTTGACTATGACTTATATTGCTCTACATATTCTTTTACATTTATTTAGATCATAAGTAAAACATCAAGAAACAAATGTAGTATATTTGTAAATTAAGTATATTCTATATTCAAGCTTAAATCAATTTTTGAATTATCTTAATGGACAGACTATATTATACAGAAAATTTGAATAATCTGATTCCAGGTTTTATTAGAATTAGGTATTAGCTTTTTAGTTCATTTTTGTTTTTTAAGCATTGGCAGCCGTTTGTGAAGTCATAAGAAAGCGAGTTAAGAGGTAATCTATTAATTAGATTGAAATATTAAATCTATTCCTTTTCTCCCAAGATACTAGTTTTCCCAGAAGGTACTTGTACTAATCGTTCCTGTTTGATTACTTTTAAACCAGGTGAGATAAGTTAAATTATGTATTGTAACAAAGTAGTATGGAAACTTTCTCAAATGATTAGATAATAATATACAAAATAACTTATGGTTTGCTCTGAGCATTTTCTCTTTTCTGATAAAAAGTTGTGGTTTTTTTTGTGGTACTGGGGATTGAGCCCAGGGGCATTCTACCTCTGAGCTACACCCCCAGCCCTATTTTTTATTCTTTATTTTGAAACAGGGTCTCACTGTTATGGAGGGCCTCACTAAGTAGCTGAGGCTGGCTGCGAACCTGCGATCCTCCTGTCTCAGCCTCCCAAGTACTGGGATTATAAGCGTGTGCCACCACGCCCGGCTCTGATAAAAAGTTTTAACATGATTCCCCAGAACTTACTCCAATCTCTTCATCCATATAATGGCCTGTGTGCATGTGTGTGTGTGCGTGTGTGTGTACACGTGTGTGCGCTTGTGAGCATGTGTGTGTGCGCCTGTGAGCAAAGACCACTGACTTTTCTTTTCCTCCAAGGAACTTTTAACAGATACCTGGGGCCCTATGTCACAAAGTAGAAAACCTGTCTCACTGTGATTTATAATGTCTTCAATGTCTCCCAAGGTTCACTTCCTTTTTAATATTAGGAGGCAGGCAGCCTTGAATGCGACTTTCATTATAACTTTAAAATGTTTTTGTTTGGCTGCTAGAATGCTCAGTGCCAAAGTTCTGACTCACTTCCGTCGAGGAGGGTAGTTTTTGCTTCAGGCATTCGGTTTTATTTAGATATTCTTATATTCTCTTTGTCTTGACTTTGTCATTACTGTTTTTTTTTAATCTTATTGAATAATGGGTGTTTGGGAAATGGAAATCAGAAGATAAATAAATAAATATTTAAGTGCCTGAAGCATAGCATTTGATATTTTGGTAAATCTTAATTTTAAAAATTCTTAATTCCTAATTCTTAATTGAAAAATTTTTGGTAAACACTAGCAATTAACCAACATTTAGCAAATTGTTTCTGTTATGTATACTCTGAAACTAGCTATGTATTTGTACTATTTATAATTGCTTTTTTCTTATTGTAAAACTTTTATTCATTTAGAAAACATGTAATCAAATTTTAATGTGGTTGTAGGAGCCTTCATTCCAGGAGTTCCTGTGCAGCCGATCCTCCTCAGATACCCAAACAAGCTGGTAAGCATAGTGTTTTACTATGGGAAGTGTTTCAAAGTAGCCTAACCAGCACACATTTTCTAGGATGCCTTAGGATGAGTAAGGGTCTGAGTAGATAAATGGTGGGAGAAGATTGGCTGATTCATTCTGCTTACCACATCTAGCTTTAAAAATGTTGTGGGAGGTGCAGTGGCACACACCTGTAATCCCAGTTCTTGGAGACTGAGACAGGAGGATCACAGGTTTGAGGCCAGAGCATGGTAATTTAGCAAGACCTTGTTTTAAAATAAAAAGGGCTGGGAGTATAGTTTGGAGGTAGAGCTCCCCTGTGTTCAATTCCCAGTACCCACCCCCCACACCCACACACACATACACACACACAATTGCAAGATAGGCACTTATTTGTTGATACCAGTATTAAATATTGTTTTGTTATTAAGTTTCAGGAAGACATCTCTTAGCCTCTACTCTATTGCTATTTTGTTTTTTTTTGTTTTTTTTTGTTTTTTTTTGTTTTTTTTGTTGCTATTTTGGTAAATATCACATCATCACAGGGATGCTGTGAGTAAGTCTCAGATTTAGGGTATTATTAGACTGGATAGTAGACATTTGTAATTGTAATTAAGCCTAGAAGAACTTTTCCTGATCCAGTGGTCATTACTGCCAGAGAAGGATTAAAATAGCAGAATAAATTTGGGAGAAGCTGGATCTTTAACTGCTGGCTCCATACTTACTAGCTGTGTGACCCATCACAAGCAGCTTAATTAAATACGAACTTAATATCCTATGTAAAATGCAGAGTTAGCTCAAGAAGCAGTCTCTTGTGCACCAGTGGGGTACATTATTGTCCCCTGTATTTATATTATACCACCATTTTCCCAGAGAAAGACTCTTGGAGGGATGTTTTGGTTCTGAGAGAACTGTCTTTCCTAGAGAACTTATATAAAACGGCGGGTGAAATTGTTAGTTATCTGTATTGTTTAAGATTAAGAGTTATTTATCAATTCAACTGTCAATTCAGTGGCTGATTTCTCAACCTTGGGCATCTATGGTTATAAAAGAATTAAAATCTATCAAATGTTTACACATCGTACCTTTGCCTGCAAGTTTGAATTTACTGTGTATTCAAATTATTTCACTATATACTACTTTAATTTTTTCTTCCATATAACCCTCTCTTTTTTGAGAACTGATATATTCTGTTTTTTATAAGCAAATTAGTTTTCCAGATATGTTCATATTGCAAGGAAAATAGCTGCACACATACAATAATTTTTTAAAAATTCAGAACAAGTTATTCCATAAAAAGATAGTGGCATTGGAAGATGGATCTTTGCTGGGTAGAGATATGATCCAAGAGCTCATAGTTCAGTTTGCTGTTCTTTAATAATAGTGTGCTTATATTACTTTTCAACACGTTGCTTTTAATTTCATGAAAAAATACATGAACCCTAATATTAAAATAAGATCTTTGTTTTATTTGATATTTCCCCTCTGGTGTAACAGTTTAAATCCTTTTGTTGTTGTAGGATACTGTGACCTGGACATGGCAAGGATATACATTGTAAGTCCCTCACATCTACTATAGTTTTATACATTTTATTTTAGTGAAGAAAAAGAAATTTATTCCTTCTTTAAAACAAAAACCTTGCTTTTGTAAAAGTAAAGATTTTTGATCAGTCTTAAATCTTGTAAATGATGCCTTTTTAGGGAGCATCCCTGTCTTGCCTATTAACAAATCCCTGTGTTTCCCATGTGAAGAATTCTAGTCATATGTCACATTCAAATGGTTTGCAAATTTTCGTCTACTAGCTTACATCACACATAGGTCTGATTTTGTACTTTCATTCCTGTTATAGATTTGACATTATTCAGTGTCTCTGTCCATACTTTGCTACCATGGTTTCAGTTCAGGTCAGATTGGTTACATGACCTGAAATAGTTATGATGTATTTAAGTGGAAACACTAGCTATCATGATTTCAATTCTGTTTTTGGATTTAAAAGTGTAGGGATCAGCAGTTTCTAAAAGCACTTAAGAGAGGAATACGGTTTCACATTTAAACAAGCTGAAGTGAAATAGGCCTCAAAAAAAAAATACAGATCATGTAAAGCCAAACTTTCTTTTAAGATCTCTTGTTTAGTTCCCCTTAGAAAAGTCTGAGCCTGTTTCAGTTTTGGTGAGAACCATATGAAAAACCTGGATTTGGGAACTTTCTCCAGGGGCTTGTCCAGTTTTGATACTGTTAAGCACAGACCTCAAATAAGATTGCTAGTGGGTAGGTGACAACCACTTGGAAATATTTAAAAGGAAATTATTATTTCTTTTCAAGTACACTGGACTTTTTTATATACCTTTTATACAATCCAATGAACTTCTGAAATTAGGAAAAAAAGTACTGCAAAATTTCTCCATTTGTGTGTGTGTGTGTGTGTGTGTGTATAAATTGCTCTGAAATAATAAATTTATTTTACTTTATTATTTATTTTTTATTTGGTGCACTGTAATTTTACATGATATTGCGGTACAGAGTGTCAGAATAATACATGCACACAACTCTTGGTGCCCTCCCCACCAGATATCCCCCCTCACCCTCACCTCGCATGTATTTGAGATTAGAATTGGCAATTTTGTATACATTCATAGAATTATTTCTACTATTCCATTCTTTATTACTTTGTTCCCCCTCCCTTCCCGAATCCCCCTCAGTCATTCCCCTGAAGTCTCTGCTCATCTGTCTGATGTCACCCTTATTTCTGAATATCTCTCTAGCTTCCACATATAACTATACATCTACTTGTTTTTTGAGACTGGCCATACTCACTTAGTATAATATTCTTGAGTTCCATCCATTTTCCTGCCAATGGTGTGATTTTGTTCTTCTTTATGACCGAGTAAAATTCCATTGTGTGTATATACCAAAGTTTTGTGATCCATTCATCCATTGATGGACACCTGGGCTGGTTCCATAATTTGGTTATTGTAAATTGTGCTGCTATGAACATGGATATGCAAGTATCATTATAATATTCTGATTTCCTTTCTGTTGGGAAGATGCCCAGGAGTGCTATCGCTGTCATGTTGTAGTTCCATTCTCAATCTTCTGAGAAAACTCTACACTGATTTCCAAAATGGCTGTACTAGTTTACAGTCCCACCAACAGTGTAATAGGGTTCCTATTTCCTCACATCCTCGGCATTTATTATTTGTGTACTTGATGATTGTCATCCTAACTGGAGTTAGATGGAAGCTCAATATAGTTTTAATTTGCATTTCCCTGATTACTAAAAATGTGGAATATTTTTCATATATTTGTTGGCCATTTGTATTTTTTATTTTGAAAAGAATCTATTCAGTTCAGTTGCCCATTTTTTTTAGTGTTAAGCTTTTTAAGCTTTTTATATATTCTAGCTATTAGACCTATGTCAGATGGGTAGGTGGTGAAGATCATCTCCCATTCTGTAGTCTCTCTCTGTAGAATCTTGATGGTTTCCTTTGCTGCACAGAAACTTTTTAATTTAATGCTATCCAACTCATTAATTCTTGTTTTAATTTCCTGAGCTTTGGGGTCTTATTGAGGAAGTTTTTACCTGTACTTATATGTTAGAGTGTTGGTCTTATACCCTCTTCTAGCAGTCTCAAAGTTTCTGATCTAATTTCTAGGTCTTTGAACCATCTTGAGTTGACTTTGTGCAGGGTGAGAGGTTAGGGTTTATTTCCATTTTTCTACATATGGATAGCCAGTTTTCCCAACAGCATTTGTTGAAAAGGCTGTCCTTTCTCCTCTTAATGTCTTTGGCATCTTTATCAAAGATCGCCTGGTTATAGATAGGAGGCTTTGTTTTCGAGTCTTCTGTTCCATTGCTCTGTGTCTATTTTTGTGCCAATACCATGCTGTTTTTATTACTATCGCTTTGTAGTATAATTTGAAGTCAGGTATTGTGATGCCTCCTGCATGGTTCTTATTGCTGAGAATTGCTTTGGCTATTCTGTTTCTTTTGTTTTTCCATATGAATTTTATAACTGATTTCTCTAGGTGTGTGAAAAGTGATAATGGTATTTTGATAGGGATTGCCTTGAATGTGTAGATAGCTTTTGGTAGGATGGCCATTTTGATTATATATATTCTGCCTATCCAAGAGCTTAGGGGGTCTTTACGTCTTCTAAAATCTTCTTCAATTTCTTTCTTTAGTGATTTATAATTTTCATTGTAGAGGTCATTCACCTCATTGGTTAAATTTATTCCTAAGTATTTTATCTTTTTTGAAGTTATTGTGAATGGAATTATTTTCTGTATTTCTTTTTCAGTGGATTCATGATTGGTATAAATAAATGCTAAATATTTTTTGCAAGTTGACTTTGTATCCTCCTACTTTGCTGAAACTATTTATCACCTCTAGAAGTCTGGTTGAATTTATTGGATCTTCTAAGTAAAGGATCATGTCATCTACAAATAAAGATAGTTTCAGTTTTTCTTTCCCTATTTGTATTCCTTTGATTTCTTTCTCCTGTCTTATTGCTGAGGCTACAGTTTTGAGTACGATGTTGAATAGGAGTGGTAACAGTGGGCATCCTTGTCTTGTTCCTGATCTTAAGGAAAATTCTATCAGTTGTTCCCCATTTATCATTCATAATGATGCTGGCTTTGGATTTGTTGTATATAGCTTTTATGATATCGAGGGAGGTTGAAATAATAAATTTAAATCATAATATATAGATAGCTGATGGGTCAGTGTAATAAACATTAACACATATGAAACATTTATGATTCTATTATGCTTCAGTCCTTGGTAGTTGGAGTTAGGTAAATAATACCACAAATAAAGAACAAATTATAGGGGATATATAGACAGCATATTATATTTAACTCTCCAAGAAACCAGTTTATTCATTGGACTATAATACAGGTTTCATGCTACTACTGATTTTGAATTGCTGGTTTTCAGCTGTTATATAAGAGAGAATTGTGTAAAACAAGTAGTATGAGAATATACTACTTTTTAGAAACAGAAGTCCCTAAAAATTGGGTGGGTACATATTTATATTTCCTGATATGAGTCATCCTTTGGGCTTTTACAAGTTAGGTTCCCTATGGAGCTGGTGTCTTGGTCAACATCCTCACTGATACGATCCAGAACAACTGACCACACAACTTAGAGGATGGAAGATTTATTTGCTCACAGTTTTTTGGAGATTTTGAGTTCAGTCTATGTGAGGTCAGGGTCTGCAGATTTGGGGCATGGTGGCTGGATGCAGAGAGAGGGAGAACATGAGCTCTGCTCCCACATCCTGGGGACCAGAAGCAAGAGAGCCAGCAAATCTGAACATTAATACATGACCTCTTCAGGGGACATTCTATATCTAACCATAACAGATAGTGGCTTTGGAGATCACTGTGTGGTCAATATGACTTTTTTGGTTATACAACAGTCCAGGCAGATGTGAAGATGTGAAGGCAGATGTGAAGGCAGATGTGAAGATCAAATAGAAGGCTTTCTAAAAAGGGAATAAGAGGTAGAAAATAGAGTAGTTTAGTTAATCTAGCTGTAACTTGGGAAGTGTGTGATAAACAGAAAAAGAAAATTAGAAAGTGAATTCAGAAAAGAAATATATATATATACATATATATTTGGTACTGGGGATTGAACTCAGGGGCATTCTACCTCCAAGCTACACCCCAGCCCTTTTGTTTTGTTTTGAAACAGGGTTTTGCCAGATTGCTGAGGACCTCACTATGTTGCTGAGGCTGTCCTTGATCATGGGATCCTTCTCCCAGCCTCCCAAGTACTAGGATTATAGGTGTGCACCACCATGTCCAGCTAAAAGATATCTTAAGAGTGAAAAAGATTTCTTAGGACGTACAAAGAAACAAAATCTTTGAAAGGCACTTTTTTTAAAACGGGGTATTGAACCCTCAGCAACTTAGCAAGACCCCGTTTCAAAAGGCACAATTTAGCCAGGTGTTGTGGTGCAAACCTGTAATCCTAGTACTTGTTCCAAGGACAGTCTCAGTAA
This sequence comes from Glis glis, assembly GCA_004027185.1. NCBI lineage: Eukaryota > Metazoa > Chordata > Mammalia > Rodentia > Gliridae > Glis > Glis glis. The sequence goes on from PVJS01021062.1 coordinate 26,550, forward strand.
TGTATTGACTCTTGACAACCTAGCAAGACCCTGTTTCAAAAAATAAAATAGGGCTGGGAGTGTAGCTTGTAGGTAGAATCCCCCTGGGTTCCATCCCCAGTACAAAAACAAAAAAGGCACAACTTTGTTCAAATGCTACATTATACTTCCTATGGTACCTCTCATTTCCATCTGTGCTTCTGGTCTACTTAATACTATTGTTAGCACTGTGTCTGTTACTTCTAAATTAGTTTTCTCAATTGCCCTTGCTCCAAAGTGCTATTCTAGGCGCTTATTCTAAGAAAGATATTATATACCAAAGCACATATCCTAAGGGAGAAGAGACTCAGTGAATAAGCTTACAGAAGGGCAGCTATGGAAAAGCTGTTTTCTATCAGTCTGAGAAATGTTTGGTTTGTCTATAATGTGGATTGCCGGAGCCTGCCGGCAAAGTCGATCGGTCCCTGAAACGGGGAGTGAGGATTAAGAAAAAACAAGAAGAAAGACAAGAGACAAGAGGAAAAACTAGAGATAGCTTCGGGAGGACTGCAGTCAATACCGCAGCCTTTTTGGGAGGGCTGGCAGGCACCCACACTGCAGCAGCCCCGACTTTATTCAACCCAGCCCTTAAATACCTTTTTTTGAGCATCAGATCTTTACAAAGATAATCCTTAAAAGGGATCAACAGTCATGATAACAATCAGAAGATAATCCATAACAAGGAATCAACCACCCTTTCTCCTCCCCAGATTAAGAAACTCCCTCTTCTGAGAACTTCCCTCTATTATATCAGCAAATCCTGATCGGCTCATTTGGTAGAGCTTTTACCTTCTTAGGCCGTTTATGCAACTTAGAGTCTTAAGATAGGGAAATGGTCCCCAACAGTGGACAAGACAGGTTTAATGGTATCATATGTGTGGTTTATTTTTTTAAAGCAACATTCAAAATTCAGAACAGAATTCAGATGGTTGGATTCCAAAGTTCCATTTGAACAGTTTGAAAAAATTTACTAAGGATTTGTCAATCTCGTTTGTCTTCTCAAAAAATCAAATTTTTGTTTGATTGATCTTTTGTATTTTTTTCATTCTCTATTTCATTAATTTCTACTCTAATTTTAATTATTTCTTGCCTCCTACTGACTTTGGAGTTAGTTTGTTCCTGCTTTTCTAGGGCCTTGAAATACATCATTAGGTTGTTTATTTGGAATCTTTCTGTTTGTTTGTTTGTTTTTAACATGGGCATTCATTGCTGTAAATTTTCCTCTTAAGACCACCTTCAAAGTGTCTCAGAGATTTTCATTATATTGTATCTCCATTTTCTTTTGATTCTAGAATTTTTAAAAATGTCTTCCCTTATTTCTACTATGATTTAGTCCTCATCTAAAAGCATAGTCTTCAGTCTCCATATATTGACGTAGTTCCTATCTTCTTGCTGTTGATTTCTAAGTTCAGCCCATTATGATCTGAGAAGATACAAGGTATTATCTCCTTTTTTTAAAATTTACTAATACTTGCTTTGTGGCTAGAATATGGTCGGTTCTGGAGAAGGTTCCATGATCAGCTGAGAAGAATGAGAATTCAGCTATATGATGAAATATTCTGTAAATGTCCATTAGGTCCATATAGTTTATAGTATTATTTAGGTTTGAAGAATATTGATCTTCTGTCTGGTTGAGCTGCCTAATGTTGATAATAGTGTGTTGATGTTCCCAACATTATTGTATTTTGGGGCTTGAATCTTATTGTCAGATAGTGTTTGTTTTTATATAAGTAGGTGCATCAATGTTTAGGGCATAAATGTTTGCTATCATTATTTCTTTTTGTTGGATTGTTTCCTTTATCAATAAGAAGTGACCCTCTTTGTCTCTTCTGATAAGTTTTGACTTAAAATCTGTTCTGTTGGGTATGAGAACAGCTACTCCTGCTTGCTTTCCATTTGAATGGAGTGTCTTTTTCCATCCTTTCACTTTTATCCTGTGTGTATCTTTGCCTGTTTCTTGCAGACAACGTATTGTTGGATTTTGATTTTTACCAGTTTATGCTTTTAACTTGGGATTTGAGACCATTTACATTGTTTTTATAGAGATGTGTTTGTTGTTTCCTGACATTTTGAGATTTGTTTTCTTCTGGGTTCAATTTAAGTTTTCTTTTACTTAGTTGCTCTTCTAATGGAGTTTGTCCCTTCTCTGGTTCTGAGATTTATTTTTTATTTCTTCTTTGCATGTTATTTCTTTAAGCGATTTCTGTAGTGCTGGCTTAGTAGTCATGAATTCTTTTAGCTTTTGCTTATCTTGGAAGATTCTTAATTCTCCATCGAACTTGAAAGATAGCTGGACAGAACAGTCATGGTTGGAGATTTTTTTTTTTTTTTCAGGACTTGGAAAGCATGATTCCAAGCCTTCTTGGCTTTTAGAATTTGGGTTGAGAAACCTGGAGTAATCCAAATTAGTTTGCCTGTAAGTGTTACCTGACTTTTAGCTCTTGCTGAATTTAAGATTCCTTCCTTGATCTCTGTGTTGGTCATTGTAATTATAATGTGGCGTGCAGAAGATCTTTGCTATTATCTAGTGGGGGTTCCGAATGTTTCTTGTACATGAATGTCTATTTAATTTTCCAAGTTTGTAAAATTCTCAAAGAAAGAAATGACCCATATTAATAAAATAAAATACAAAAAGGGAGATAACAACACAGACACCACAGAAATTCAGAGGATCATCAGGAACTATTTTGAAAACTAATATTCCAACAAATCAGAAAATCTAGAAGAAATATACAAATTTCTGGACATGTGCAGTGTACCTAAATTGAACCAAGATGATATGGAAAACCTAGAAAAACCAATAACAAGCAATGAGATTGAAGCAACAATAGAAAGCCTTCCAATAAAGAAAAGCCCAGGACCCAATGGATTCCCAGATGAATTCTATTAAATCTTTAAGAAAGAACTAAGTCCAGTGATTCTCTAATTATTCCATGAAAGAGAAAGAGATGGAATGCTCTCAAATTCATTCTACAAAGCCAGTATCACCTTGATACCAAAACCAAATAAAGATACCCCAAGGAAAAAAAATATAATTGCAATGTATTAATAAAGTAATTTTTTAAAAACAATTTACTTTATGGTGGATAATATAGATTGATTTTGTTTGGAGTTTATAGATAGTAAAACATTTTTTCCCTTTCAGATGGAAGGTTTGAGAATTGTCAATTAACAATTTGTAATTAAGACCAGGTGGTAGTGTATGCTTATAATCCCCTCTATTCAGGAGGCTGAGGCAGGAGGATTGCAAGTTGAAGGCCAGCCTGGGTGACATAGCAAGACTCTGTCTCAAAAAAAAAATTAATGAAAGTGGAAATTTTACTTTCTAAATTCCTTTTTTTAAAAAAACTAAAATCCTTGTTTAAATTTCTAACTTTCTTAAGTAAGTCTCCTCAGGTAATTTTTACAAATAAATAATATTTTAATTTCTTAATAGCAAAAAGGTTAATTTTTTTTTGTTGTTAAGCATATGGTCTAATACATTCAGTTGACCTGATTTCTGGATCAACTCTCTAATGAGGCTAAACTAAAAAATCCCACAGAAATCCTATCCAGGAAGTCTAAACTACATACCGAAAAGCTACAAGTGGGAACATCTATTTCAAAAATTATCTTTGAGACAGTTGGTTAACCACTTTAAAGAAAGCCTTTGTCCAGCTGTATGATGAAATTTGAAACTTTTTTGATTTCCCCATGACTAAAACACTTATTAATATCTGGAACAGTTTCTGTTTTAAAGGAAAGGTTCACTGATTTTTTTTTCAATATCAGAAGAATTTAGAAATGTAGTGTTCTACTTGGTACTTTTCCTATAAACACATTTACATACCTTAAAATGTGCCATAGGGTAGTTTCTCTAGGGATGTAGGCCTATGAGGCTGTGTTGTTAAGGAAACTGCAAATCTGGGGTTTAGTCTGTTGAGCTGTGGTTCTGAGTCACAAATTCATATTTGGTGATTTAACTTTTGAATAGCAAAAATAATTGTCTAGGCCCAGGAAATGTTACAGCTGCAGTGTAGCATTATAAACACAGTGTGTGTGTATGTGTGTGTGTGTGTGTGTGTGTGTGTGTGTGTGTGTGTGAAGTATGATATGAGGGTGTCTGTAAGGAAAGGTTTGTGAAGTAATATCAGATGATACTTGTATTACCATATAAGGATATCCCTCTCTTTTTTCTTGTCAGCATGCAGATTTGTTTGCTTACTCTCTGCCAGCCCTTCACAAGGGTAGAAATTGAGGTAAGTCATTCAAAATGTAACCTTGGAACTTGAGATTTGACCTTTCTGTTAATTTTGAATTTCTAGTTTGGAAAGACCAGATATAAAGTTCCACCACCTTTAAAATCAGTTCTTTTTTTTTATAAATTGTGTATTTAAATTCATGCTGTTAGATTTAGCCTGTGGAGTCATGTTAGGCAACACATCTAACTTCTGGAAACTTCTAAGATATAACCACCCTGGTGGCCAGATTGGCATCCCCTGTTCCCATCTCTTCATGCTTTTTAATGCCAAGTTGAATGACATGCTTTCACAGCCTCACAGAAGGGGCTGAGGGTAGCCTCAGCTCCTTGAAGAGTAGGTTCTGTGGAAGTTGAGAGGTGCTGCTTGGGGGTTGGGAGAGAGACTCAGAGGTCAGAAGTCCTCACTTAGAATCATTGTACACATGGGAAGCCTGGGGAAATCATACCTGGAGGTGGCTCATATTATCATTCACAGGACAAACTCTTGATTCCAGCTGCCATGGCAGGTGGTAGAAGGGTAATTAGATCCTTTTGAAACTTCTGACCAAAGGTTGGTTGTATTCGAATTGTTCCAGATACCAAGCAATACCCTCAGCTACCTACTCAAGAGAGAGGGTTAGAATATTAGGTTCTAAGATGCTTGCCTAGATGTTCTGATCGCACCCCATGGGTTATGGAATGAAAACCTTAAGTTTGGTCCATACCATTCATTTTTAAAACCAGCTCAGTATCTCTCAGTACGACTGAAAAACACAACGCCCACTTTTGGGACTTGCTTAGATATTCCTAGGGAAGAAAAAAAAAAGGAAGAAGAAAAACTAACCACTGACCTATGTCCTAAGAAGTTCAGGAAATACCAGGGTAAACAAAATGAATCAAATTTTTCCTTTCTTGGTATTTTTCAGTGCCTTTGAAATGTTTGACCACAGAACCCTTTTTTCTTTGGCTATCTCCTGGAACCAGTGTTCTATAGAATACATTTCAGGAAGCCCTGCATCACATTATTCCTGAGTACTCTGAGCACTGTTCTTCCTTCTTTAATAGCTGCTCAGGTAGTCTAGCCCTCTTTTCCTTTTCTTTTTTTTTTTTTTTTTTTTTTTTTTT